>KZ808034.1:70780-82292 GCA_000696205.2 Oncopeltus fasciatus
TATATATATACATATATAGTAATATAGGTCTCGGCAAACATAACAATTTGAAAATATGTTTAAATTAAAAATACATATTTACTCCTAATTGAATACATTAATTTCCCCAAGAATTCCTTTATTATCATTTTTGCTTTTGATTGAGTATTTAATTTTTCTTATGGTTTGAAAAACATTTTCACTCGCCTCTATCAATGTCTACTCTGCAAGATCGTAAGAACTGCTCCAGATATTGCCCTCGCTCGAATCTGAATATCGCTGGAGTGAATGAGGCATCAATAAAAGGAAGAATAAGAAAAATAATAATATGAGGGCATTAAAAGTCACTCCTCTCGCGGCGAAAAATTTTACTGCCGTCTTCCCTTCCCCCCCGCCACTCTATTATAGGGGACGCTATCAAGCGGTTTATTCGCCTATAAGGGTGGGATTTTCTTGGCTGGGAGGTCCCCGGCCTTAGGGCGGGAATGCATATTCCAGTGGGGATGAGTAATGCGGGTCCAGCGAGGGGTCAGGTCACATAAGTAGCCCCCCGGGCGCTCGGTGTGAGTGTATTCAGGGCCGCGGCGAATATGTATGGACGCCCGGGCGCCTCCTGTGTACTGGGAGGAGAGCAGCACAATCTTCGAGGCAATATGGCCGACAAAGTTATGGAAATACACTCCTCCGAGGGGCTCCTACACACAGGATATACGAGTCTATTTTTCAATATGACTGATGGTCGGGCCACCCTCGCTCTTCCCGCTGGGATATGTTTACAGTTCGCTACTCCATTACCATCCCAAGACTTACTCATAATACAACTTCTATAACTCATTAGTGTTGTTCGCCCTTGAAACATACGTCATTTTGATATATAAAAAAACAACATTCCTCTCTCTCTCTCTCTCTCTCTCTCTCTCTCTATCACACACAGGTTATGTCCAGATTTTCCCTCCACGGTCTATTTTAAATATGCTCACTAATATAGATAGATAATATAATACGTAAATAAGGGCAGCACTTTTTTTGTAAAATAATNATTTTTTTTTTTCTTTTCTTTTCTTTAAATATAAATAGTTATATTTCATTTTATTTCATATCACGTACCATGCATAGATGTAAGAATGTTTACCAGGCCTATAGGTAAGTGGAATCTCATCAAATAATACATCTTGGAAAAAATATTAACAGGTAGAAATAGTATAAAACAGGGTATTTATATACCACCTGGATTAAAAAAAAAAACTGCTCTCATTCTCTACTCAGCCCTGAAGAAGCCATCACATGATGTGCGAAAGCTCGGCAAATATCAAAAACTTGGCACGGTCCAACCCGGAAGAAGAAACGGTAAATAGATTTAAAGAATGTATTTTTCAGAGAGATGACCCATTAATTCTAAATGTAACTAAAAACCTGATTGGGAAATGTGGGATTTGATGATGTTCCACCTTTTGGGAACTACAAATTTTGATAATTGCCCTTTTTTGAAAGAGTGAAAAACCGACATCGACAAAAAAAAAAAAAACCGACTGGCTATTTTGAAAGCTTAATTTTTTCCTTAATGCCATTCGAATTGTTAATCATTTTCGTATGATATTATTTTCTCCTGTGCTGTTCTACAAGTGTCTGATTTAAAGTTCAATTCAACCTTCCCAGCGATGAATTAGAATGCTATGGTTAATGATGAATTATTAATCGCCGTGTTAATTTCAGTTCCCTCTTTGGCGAGCTTCTCAAGTTTTAAGAAACTCCATAGAAAGTAGAAACATCTACATACACTTCTACAGTATGTATACACCCATCAAATTTGTCATTTAAATGTGAGTACCAGTGAACAGCTGATAGAATATTTACAGACAGTGTACTGCGAGAAATTTTAATAAAATTTAGAGGTTTTTGCATCATCTAGGTAGGTAGAGTTGAGTTGGAAAAAAATATCTGAAGATATCATCGAGAGAGAAATGACTCACAGTAAGGGTTAATTAATATATTAAAATATATATATAGCTTCGTAATATATTAATATAATTTATTATCTAGAAGAAATATATGTTTACATGAGAAAGGACTTTGTTCGGTGCGAAAATGTGTTGTTCCCCCTTACTGACTTTGTCGCACCTCATGGGAACTGATTGTCCGACCGCACTAACTACCCGTGCGACGGGGACGGGGGAAGAAGAAAGAGCTGTTTGGGGAGGAAGAGCAAATGAAAACAAGGAAAACGGGGTGGGTTTCCCGGGCTCCAGGGGGCTGAACGCGAGGACAGGAGTAATCCGCTGGAAAAATTAGAAGGAGGACAATAGCTTGAGGGTGGCGGGGGAAATCGAGTTGTGTTTGAGTTGCGGTTCGCCCTGACTTCGGCAAGACCATTACTGCAGAGAGAGAACCCTCTTTTGCATTTTCAATCCCAGCAGACGCCCAGGGCTACCAACCCCTTCTAATTCTATTTCCCTAAATTGTTCGGAAAGGGCCTCCCAACTGATGCTCCCTTGATAGACCACTTACCGGCAGGCTCCTACTCTCTCACCTCTCATTTAAAATACTATAATCCACTGAAGCCAGTTTCCCTTTAGATTGTCTACTCTCTCCCACCCCCCGCCGCCGCCGCAAGATATACTCATGAATATTTTATTTTTTAAATAACAGTTAAGTGTGTATCGCCGAACTGAGGGGGAGGTTTTATTTAATAAGTCGGATGGGTTATAAACGGGGGGACGGGGGGAGGAAAAGTCAACCTTGCCTTTCCCAAGCTTTCGGAGTCGCCAAAGTAATTCTCTCTTTTTTTTCTTGGAGTTCTCTTAAAGCGATCGGCGGGGATTCGCACTCCGCCCAGAATATGGCAATAAAATCTGGAAGCTTCAGCAGAAAGTCTCCAATAAACGATACTTCTGTCTGACAAAGTGTCGCCAGGAAAAATGAAAGATAAGGAACATCCCTCTTTAACCACCTCCTGTCTCATTCCCCTTCACAGCCACTACAATAATAATTGAAAAAATGTATTTCAATATTAATTATTTTGTTATTTTAAAAGAAAACTCCTATCAGAATAAATAAAGACCTGTACTATACATTATTAGATATTATTATTTTAACTAAATTTAAATATTCAAAAAACACTCTGCAACAAAATCAATAAATAAGATCTGTTGATAAATCTAATATAGGAAAATGAATTTTATTTTAGGCCAAGTGATTTATCTTGAAGATTCATACATTTTTGAAGGATTAGATAAAAAAAATACAAAATTAAAAAAATAACTTCTATCAATTGGTTCGCTCAATTAAATAAAATATAAAATAAATGAAAGACTGAATAAATGAATGAGTGAGTAAATGAATAAATAAATATAGAAAAAAAAAAACCACGAACAAAGATGGAAAGGAGGAAGAAACGAAGAAAAAAAAGACAAGAACGAAAGAACAAATTATTTGTCAATATGAGTGGGCGAACGAACGAACAAGGAAGTGAATTTGCGACCGAACGAATGAGACAACGAACGAACGAAATAGCAAGCAAACAAAGGAGTGTGTGTGTCTGTGATAAATGTGTGTGTGTGGCTCAAGAGTCCACAATTTTTAAAATTATGAAGCTATATTCTGAATTTTAGCTAATTTTTAAAAAGTTGGATGAATTCGTTAATGACTGAAATCGATTAGTAGGAAGAATGGTTTTTCTTAGCATTAGCATTGGTATAAATAAACCGGTTTTGTGGTGAGAAAAATATTTAAAAATGTAATTTGGAATATAAGTCCATCAATCCTTAATAATACTACTGATAAAAGTATATAAATGTTTTTATAATATAAACTTATAAATATTATAAATGCTTTCTTTTAATTAATTCAAACGATAAAATATTTAAATTGATAAGATTAGCTTTTAAATTACTTTTGTTAAAGGTATAAGCATACCATTTTTTTTTTTTTTTTTTTTTGAGTAAGTGTACGTGTGCTAGTATACGTTTGAGCCTCTGCAGCATAAACATTTTGTACAATAGCAGCATCAAATTTAAGATTTAAGGTTCTTGCTAATCGTTGCTTGGGTTCTTTAATAGTTGAAATCATGTGAGGGAATGGTGGGCGCTGGGCGGGGGTGTATGGTGAGACATGAAATTGTAAAATCGTCCATATCACCATTATCAGGGGGATTCAAAAAATTTAATATTTTAAAATTCAAATGTTTTTTAATCCATATTTAAGAACTTACACTAAACTTGTGGACAATTTTATAAATTATGTGCATAATTCTTGAACGTTGTACATATCTATTATCAGTAAAATATAAATATTTAATTTTGTTTATGAATTAATAGATAAATATCTAGCTCACAGGCTTAAATGTAAATTTTATTAAGTTTGAATTAAAACTAATAATCAGTCATCTCTGTAGTGTTTTTCTATTGAAATAGTTATTTTAATTTCTCACAAGTCTTGCACACCGGTTTATTTTTTTAATATTGTTTTTGTCCGAAAATCTAAAAAAAACAACAACANAAGTTCAAGAGATTTCGATTAAATAATACAAATTTCATCAAATGATAAATATTGAATAATTAATACATATTAAGTAAGTTTTTTATTATTTATGAAGAGAATCTCGATGTCGAAAGCGCTCAGCTTAAAAAGAAATAGAGGAATTGTACAAAGGGTGGAATTATCATTTGTGTAAAACTTTCTTTCATAAAAATTTTATGTTGTTGAATTTCCACCGAGTGGACTACTTAGAGAAGTGAAAGACATTTATGATTTAACTTTTTTGGAAAATTTCATCAAAATAGTAGTTATTTTTTCCCTAAAAAAATATAAGCTCTACAAAAAATGGTTCTTCATTGATAAAGCTGCTTAAATTACTTAGAGGTTTATCTTTTGTAAATGTGTACATTTAATTACTAATTTACAAATAAAATAAAATTTTAGCTCATCTCACAACGTTTTTTTAATTATTGAACATTAATATAGCCTTTGCTAGCACTTGACTACAAATGTATTGTTGGAGATAATGTTATTGATGCCCTGTTATATTATTATATATTGAGGAAATATTTAATATTTGGAATTCATACTTAAATTTCTTCTCGTATAAATTACATCTCTGTTATTGCTGAAGCAGAAAAACACTAATAAAATATCATAATATTGAAATTCAATTTCTCTAGGAGGCGAACTAAAAGTTAGGGTTTCCATGAGAATTTATGATTCAAAAGGGAAATATTCGTTCACTAGGCTATGAAAGCTTGAGCTCTTTAGTTATATTGGCCTTATATTCAGTATATATTCCCGGGGATGGCTTTATTGCCCTGGGCGGGAGACAGGGGGGAGGGGGTTGAAAAAGGGATGTAAAATCTAGCCCACAAAAATTTTAGTAGACAAGCTTTAAAACTTAACTGTCCATTATTTGTGCTATCGATGTTACGGGGTAATACAGTGGCCGTTCAGTTGATCGTCTTGACTGCAAGTGAATACAATTCCTTCTAAGTCAGAATTTATTATTTTCTATTAATTTATATAGAACGATAATCCTTGAAGGGGGGGGGGGGGATTTGGCAATCTGGGTGGCGTTAACTAAGCAGATTTCTCAATGTTAACGATTTTACTTTATTAATGACGCTTCCAATCAAATGATTAGTTAGAAGAGCTAAAATTAGCAATGAAAGCAAAAGGAATGTCGCTGCGGCTGGCCCGGGGGTGGGGTTGAATGAAGCGGTCAACCCTCCTAGACCCTCAAACACACACACACACATATATTTTTTTGTGTTTATAGCCAATCCATAAAGTCAAATGAATCTTTATATATCTTTTAGGATTGTTTTCAAACAAAACAAATTTTCGTGTTTTATAAAAATATATTATATTTCTTCGACATCATTGGCTTTAAATACACATTCTTGTATTGAAAGGAAAATAGTCACATAAGCAGAAAACACACACAAACATAAAAAAACGCAGGCACACGCACACGTGCGCGAAAGAGTATTTTTAATAAAGCATTTGATGTGGGAATATCAGATTTTTGCAATTTGAATTACCAATTACCCAACTTTACTTTGATATTTTTGGTTAATTTACTAGTTATTTTCCGCCATGCCAAGGTTAGTTAAACGATATAATATTTGATGAAGTAGTTTTTGCTGATAGAAATAATATTTTATTCGAAGTTTTTTGTTGCAGGTATACCACCAATACTAATCAATGAATTATACTGTTGGTGAAAAAAACTTTTTTTTTTTTAATGACAATCATTAGCAATAATTCTCTCATCTGTACAATATTATTTTAAATAACTTCATAGTAATAAGATGATTAATGTTTTTATTGGTTACAATTGGAGTATTCTGCGATTTTTCAAAAAATAATCTCAAAATTATTATCTTCCTTTTACATAAATTATCATCATGATTTTAATCAAAAGTTGTGATACAACAAATTATATTTTAATAAGGGTAACGTTTAAAATTTGGTAATATTGTGCTGTTCCTTGACCGTATTTTTATAGCAGTACATTAGATTTAAATATTGACTTTTAGTGAAATTTTTTTTTCATCTAGGATACTAGTATAAAATATTATTCTATACAATTTTATATCGTCTAATATGTTTGTGTTAGTACAAATTTATAGATTTAAACGTTTTCAATGTTGAATTTTATATTCCCTCTATTACTTCCCTTTCCTACCCCCAGATTGATGAGCAGTCATGAGAACGGGACTGTTATCACGAACGTGGAAGAGTTAAACTCGTGTGTGGAAGTGAAGAGTGCGGACTACAGGCGCCAAATGTGATAGATAATCTGTTATACAGCGTCACCTTGATTGCTAGAAGCGTTAAGCCCTTTTAGAAATATGACAATACTTTTTTCCCCCTGAATGTAATAAATTTATGTATTATCTCACTTTATATGATAAAAAAAACTTCGTATCTTGTCAAATATTGGCTTGCTCGCATAAAAATACGTCCAATTCCCTTATATATTGAATTTTTTTTTTCGAGCTCAAAATATATTCTTTAAAGTCATATAAGAATTTTTCCAGAAAATTTTCAGAATATATTGTTATGTATATTTTTCATTTAGCAATATTTTATAAGGGAAAGGAAAGATGAGGGATGAATGGTGAATCAACATGATTGTTCATCAATTCCTTCATCTGGATATGAAAAAAAAATAATACGTTGTTAATCTAATGAATGTTATAGTTTAAAATTACTAAAATTAAATATATACCTGCATTCCTAAATATTTATAATTTAATTAATTATTATGAGACAAATATATGCGAAGAATCTTACTACTAGAATTTACTCTATAGTCTTTCGCTATAGAGTAAAGTTTGAAAAAGAAATTGATCGAAAAAGAAAATATGTCGAATAAAGAAAATTAATATAAATGAAAGAAAAAAGAATGATAAGAAAGAAGATATAATACAAATTTACATATTATTTATAATTTTTAAGAAACTGAATGGATTTCATTTATAATAGTAAAACAGTATTATTATTATTAATGAAATAAGATGAGAGATTTTTTTTTAAAACAATAGTTAATAGAGAGAAATAATATAAAGAACAATATTGGGCGAACACATATATCAATAAGCACACACACACACACGCACGTACGCAAGCACGCACACATGCACGCACACACACACACACACACACAAATTTTTCCAGAAAGAATACACTGAGTCTGAAATTGATGTTTTTTTTTTTATTTTGTTCCTTTGTACTAAAATTAAGTCAAAATTTACGTAGCATTAAATACCACAAAAAATAATATTTATTAACAAATATGAATTGTTCTAAATTCATAAAGAACGTAGTATATATTTTTGAATCGTTCAAAAAATTCTTTCAACTAAATACCTCCTAAAATGAATTTTAAATCACAGGTATCCTTCAAGTACTGGACATATTTCATATATTAGTCTCGTGATGACTACTCTTTCTTATTGTATTTTATTACAGCAGATATTCTTACATGAGCCCTTTAGGGGTGTTAATGACGTGAGGTTAGTTAGAGAACGTCTTGTTTCTTTTACCATTATTTTAATATTCTCGGGAAGTGGAGCCCTTATATAATTAGAATATAACATTTCAAGATCAGCATGAATAAATGCAAGTATAAATTGGAAAAGGGACGCGAAATGTTTTCCATAGCGTCAACAAATGTTCACTTTATTACGATTTTGTTAAATATAAACAACACATTTTGACGAGATAAAAAAAAAAAAATTTATTTTTTCCTAATTTTTCTAAAAAAGAAATGAAAAACAAGAACAATGACTTCCAAAACACTTTAATCGCTTCGCCAGTTTTGCATTCTTGGACTCATTTTCACTACATAGAATTTTCTGCTGAAGATAACGCGAAACATTCTAAGCAAAATGGGTTCTTTTAAAAGTCATTATACTTTTTTTTGACTTTCGCTCTTCTAAAAAAACAAAAAACAAAAAAAAACTTACCATTAACTTTTAAGATTTCAATAGTGTTCTTGAGGGAGTTTTTTTTTTTTATAGAGTAAGAACTATGGTGTCTGAATGCCTGTAGAGTAGGGAATAGGAATTTAAAGAGGGAAAAATATAGCTAAAGAATTGTGAAGTATTACAAGTCAGGAAGTATATTGTGGCATATCTAAGAGCTTAAGATTTTTAAAATACGAGTAAGTTTTGTTGTCAATTTGTTTGCTGTCACGAAGGGAAATTTAGTTTTATGTATATATATGTGTATGTGTGTGTGGGTGTGTATAGAAATAATAAAAAATGTTTACAATAAAGGCATTTATTTAATAAAGGTTAATTCTAGGTTAGTTGGGTGAGACTCGCAACAGTTAAAGTTTTAAATATTTTTAATTAGTAAGTAGATGTTTTTATTTGGGGGNTGTTTTTTTGTTTTTTTTTGTACAATTTTATTTATTTATGTTTCCCTAACCATATCTTACATAATTTATTTTAATGGATCTAAATTTACTTTAGTCATAATTTTCATTTTACTTCCCTTATTACCTGTGGGAGTAAAGGTGTATTGCATGCTTCTATAGGTTTTCTTTAACGCCCTGAAATATTTATATTTTCAAATTTTAGAGCATTATAAAATATGTTTCAAAGAAATGTCGGTTTCGTGGCCACCGATTTTTTCTTACTGAGGGAGGAATAGAGGGAGGAAGTGAGAGAATAATTAGATGATTTTAGTTGGGGTTCGATCAAGATAGATAAAAATTTAAAAAAATACAAATTTAAAGAAAAGTATTTTTTAAAAGATTATCTGCCAATGTTTCGACTCACATTGTAAGCCATCTTCAGGGCTATCATGAAGACGGGAGAGGACGTCCTGTCCCTAAGTTCACATTTCCATGACTGAAGAGAGAGAATGTTGTTATATTGTTCTTCCTATCCCTGTCTCTCTATTTCAATAATTGAAGAACCGTTTCTATATTTTAAAAATTGCTCTACAAAATGACGTTAATCTGTTTTGTTTTTTTTCTTGTGTGTTTGTGTTTGAAGATAAAACATAATTCTACAGGTTAGACTATTAGAGCTACCGTGTTGGTAGTGCATTTCCTGCTTTTTACGAAGTCCTCTGGTTTTATATTTATTATTTAGAGTATAACGTGACAAATACTCCGAGTCCAAAATTAATCAGTATGGCAAATAATGTATAAAAGATGTCAAATAGGAATTTTTTTAAATTGATAGCTATTTTGTGCGATTTTTCTTATTACGTTTTTCAGGTCATCTTTCCATTAAACTATTATAAAGATAATAAAATGACACTCAAAGTGTGTTTTTATTTCTGTAGGAATTTAAAATTGTAAGTAAAATAATCGAGTTTTTACTATTCAAAACAACTTTGTTCTAACTTGACATCTTAAACCTCCCTGAGAAACAACTTTGAAAACCTTAAATGAAATGTAAATTTGTATTTATTTGTTTATTCCTATATGGATCTTTCGCACGGTAAGAAACAGCCATAGCTAGTGTTCAGTAGACCACCGAAGAAGCACTCAACTGGAGTGGAGGGCACAACATGCCGCCTTGCGAGCCTCCCTTTCAATTCGCCCTGCTCATCCCTTCAAAGCAAGTTTTTTTTTTTTTTGTTTTTTTTTTACATTCTCAATATATACAAAGTGTAACAGTTGTTTAATTTGTCAGAGGGTTGAAGAAGAGTCTCTGGGATTTGCCTTTGTAGGTCGGAGGAGACAATTTAAGAGCCCTTCTCAATATTTGTGAAAACATGGGCCGTTTCGAGAGAGGAAAATAATTCTTCCCCCAGATGAGAGCCGCAGATGTAAATAGGACGATCTGTTTGGGGCTGTCACTGACAACTGGACACTAAATCACCAACCAATCCTACCCCACCACCCCCATTCCGTCACAGATGATAATCTTCCTCATCGATTAGGAATACCACTGAAATTCAACGATAGAGTTGTGAAGTTCTTTCTCATTTAGAAAATGGTGTTGATAAAAAAAAATTAAGTGCTAATATTTATAGTTTTCGAAGAGTTAATAGAAAACCGCTTTGTCCACTTCCATCAGGATATTGTAGCTGAGCTAAGAAAGTCATACAGCTTTAATTTACACACATTTAGTGCAAGTCGCAGAAAGTTATTTTTCACATGGAAGCGTATGTAAAATAAATTTTTTTTAATGTTCTTTTTTGCTTACGGCTTCTGAATGCTGAGTATTAACGGCAAACGGTTCTCTTTTTTCTTTAAATTTAGCATATAGGATTTAAGAAAAGAAAATGACCGGGATTCGACCTATGATTTTTTAAATAAAAACATTTTTGTAAACAAAAATATTTTACCAATACTTCTTCAGGGTTCAACCGTGTCTTGGAGTTTTTAGATGCCGAGCTTTCGCACATCGCGTGAAGACTTCTTCCGGGTTGAATTCAGGGCTGGCTTCTTCAATCTCCATTCAGCCCTGAAGAAGCCATCACACGATGTGCGAAAGCTTGTCTCCTAAAAACTCCAAGACACGGTTGAACCCGGAAGAAGTTTTGGTAAATATGTCTGAGGACCGTGGAAACCTACGTGAACAACAAAAATATTTCATCTAGACTGGCACTTCGGCCTGGATTTTAAGCTTTATTTAGGGTTGTAAAAGAAGAAAATCTATTGTTTGTATGGGTAATGAAAAAATATAAGTATTTATATATATATATCTTTAGCCGCCTTATATGGTAGTTATGTGCGCTTGGCCAGACCTCAGTGATCAGCTTTAAGCAAATTCATACACATACGGAAAGGTAATCAAGTACTTTTTCCAGAGAGTAGGTCCTGACGGTACTTCGATCCATAGATCAAAATCACTCTTATAAATCATTGACTATGGCTTAAAGGGAAACAGATTATTATTATTAATTTAAATCGTACAGGGAGTTAGAAAAAAACTCTCTACCCCGTCTGAAATAGAGTTTTTTTTTTAGCTCCCTGTACGATTAAAATTAATAATGGAAAGTGGGATTACATTACCACAATTATCATCATGATCCGATTATTTTTATTTTAAAATTATTATAAAAATGTATTATA
>KZ808034.1:88079-102741 GCA_000696205.2 Oncopeltus fasciatus
TTGAAGTTTTATAAACTTTTTAAACTTGTGTAAAAATATATTTATAAATTACCTCATAATTTAATTATTGTTAATCAATTTTAAATTATTAATACCTTGAAGTCTAAATCCATTATTTCTTCCATCATAATGAGACAAAACTTTTGACTTTTCGGAAAATTGGAATCTAATATATTGGTTGACTATATAGAATACTGTTTGTTCTTTGAGTACACCACTAGTAGAACAGCTACCCTTAAATCTATTCTTTATTTTTTCCATCTTCTTACATATTTTCTTTTGTGTGCGTTCTCATAGTGATTTCATTTTATATATATACATATATAAGAGGAAAATTGTTCTACAGAGCCATAAAGAAAGTTATTCTCGTTCAGTGCTTTTCCTAATACCCCAGGTTTTCTCGTAATGCTTGGTTGAACCTCGGGCAAGGAACAATTCCTCTTTGCTTTGTCTGTATCCCCCCATCCACCCCCTTGGCTTTCTACTGAAATTGCTTTAAGCATAACTTGTCGACAGCTTTTATGTAGTTTTTTTTTCTTCTTATTTAAAGGCATGACAACCACTAAGGGTCATTATTGCCTCAAATACTGTTGTCTATAATCGTTGTAGAATTTAATGTTATGCAAGATAGATATTTTTTCAAATTTTCATAATTCATTTTATTATAGTTATATTATTGATACAAAAAAAAATCATTATTAGGACAAGAGATCTTTGAAATTCTAATCTTTTTTATTTTTATTATTATTATTATTCTACTGTAAATACTTTTAATCTTCAGTCTTAAGTATACTATGATATCATTACACCATTTTTCTTTTAGCAGTTCTTAGTATATGAGTGCGTGACTTAATGTAATAAAGCATATCAGTCTTATTGTAAGGTTTGTTGAAAATAATAAGTTTATAAGTTTGAATTTTATAGTTAATAATAAGTTTATAATGAAAATAGAGTTTATATTTAGCCATAGTAATGTTTACTAACAAAGCACTGTTCAGTTATATCGATTTCCTGTTCTAACTCCACTTTTAAGTATATTCTGAATGAGTGATTTGTTTATTCATCTGATAAAATGTTGGAAAAGAAATAGTGAACACGAAGACGCAAGTGGAAGTCCATACAGATGGAGCCAGGAGCCCGAAATTATAAATACACGCCACGGATTTCCATATCTTTGGAGTCCGTATGTTGACAGGAAGAGGATAGAGGGCAGGTTATCTAAGCACAGATGACCTCCCTTATCAGCTGTGATACCTCTGACAAAAGGAGCCAGGGTAAATGAAAGCAGATAAAAGTAGGGAAACCCTAGGTGGGGCCGTCCCTCCCCTCTACTTCTAGGCTAGAGGTGGCAGAGCCTTCGTCAGTCCGAGTCTAGCCGTTCACTGCTTGAGTAAGAATTCTTCACCAGCTCGTCGAGAAAGAAGACACCAAGTAAGCTGATAAACAGAGCACACTAATACTTCACTTAGTACTAAACGATCTAAGTTATAAGCCTTTTTTATTAATTTTTTTTCGCGGTCTTTTAATGTTTTTGTTAAGTATTAACAAGCTCACTATGCCATTATCCTGGATCATAAAGGTATTCTGATATCTATTAAAAATCAATACATTAATGAATTTAAATGTTTTGAAGTCCACTGGTGTCAATTTTCAATGTCTGTGCATGTGTGGACGTCATACTATTTGCGTTAAGTGAGAAAAATCTTTTTATTATTGAAAATATACAAATACAGGATATCAATTTGAAATCAATTGTATCTTTCATCTCCTGTTCGAGATATTAAATTTAAAATATGAATTTAACACTATTATAGTTATACAAAATTAAATATAAATTTTATTGATAGGATTTAAAAATAATGTTGCCATTCAGGAATTGTGTAAATTGAAGATTTTCTATATTCTATAACAATTGAATAATTTAATCTGACAAACTGACAAAGTTTTAAGAGGTGAAATGCTAGACATGCAAAGACTGGCTCTATACTGAGTCAGGGAAGGATATTTTTTAAATATGTTAATTATTGAAAATTACGTATTTAATTGTATAGAGTTATTTTATCTCATAAACTAAAATATAACGATATTTTAATTTTATCTTTCAAGGAATTCTTCAATAATTGTTTTCCAATATACATAGAACGAACTAATTTAACGGTTCTCGGTAATAATTTATTTTTTAATTATCGAAGCTTCAGCTATACCACTTACACTATTATATATATATATATATATATACAAATTTGAACGGAACATATTATACCTTCTGTAAAGCTCCAATATTTTGGGATTGGTAAATGATGAAATTTCAATAGCCTTATCATGACAGTAATGAGAATAGAATGTATTCGCATTACTGTCATGTTAACTTGGGGATATATAAAAATTATAAACGCATGCAACTCAAGAAAGCTAAATTTATTTCATTCTTCACTGAATAATTGTAGATATGTGTTTTATATTTCAATATCACAGAAATCCGGTCACAGTGAATTGTGCTGTTCGGGGGTTTTTATAAAAAAATATTTTTTTTTTTTTTTTAATAATTTTGTAAATTAAACCCAAAACTTAGCCTAAATGAAACAAATAATAATAAAAAAATGTTTTCTTTATCTGTGACTAATGATAAATCAGATAAAGAAGTGCAATATCTCATAATGAATTCTTCAGGGATACCACGTGAAAATCTGTTCTAGTTGGTTAAATAAAATAGGAGGCATTTAACTCTCGTGAGAGTATACTGATTACATAAATATATTTGATTGTAACATGAGCCGGGATTGAGCGAAAGAACTCCATGCACGAGGAGATCTGAACAGACGTGCAGACCCTGGAGTGCATCACACTTGCTGGTTTGCTTAGCGTCAAGCCTGGTGCACCGAACTCTGACATACAGATAAGAAAGTTGTTGTGAGAGTAATCCCTATATGTCTCAATTCCAACAGAAAAAAAAAACCGTCAACCAGGAGCAACGTCAAAAAAAAAAGTAGACGTTCCATTGACTTATTTGTTCCTAAAACCGAAAAGGAAAGTGAATGAAAACTGACACTGACTTCAGGCTAATTTTTTAGGAAATGAAGGGTAGGGGAAGCGCTTTACTCTCCAATTGCATTTACTATTTCCTTTACCTATAATTTTGTCAAATAATATAGAATATAATTGATAAACTACACTTAACACCTATTATGTTCTATACTGATTTTTCTTTCTGTCTCTTCTGATTTCTAGAAGATACATTCTTAAGCATCTTATTAGTTAAGAGGTTTTCTTTTATGTTTTTCGTTTCTAACCATTTAGAATAATAAAAATGCGATAACGTCTGTTGTAAGACTAAGTGGATATCCTCCAAATCTGACTGGAGGTTGGACCGAGGGGAAGGAGGTTTGAATGTCGCCGTCTTGGGACACCACAAACCCCAGTGGTCGCTCACACAAGAACCATATTAACTCCGATTTTATTCATTACCCCCGGGACAGTGGGCCCACATTAGGATGCTTCTCATCTCATAGGCTCATTCTCATCTCTCTTCAAGTGGTCTTCCTTTCCTTTGGGGGATTGAATAAATTCAGGAGGCGTGTAGTCCAACCACATTACTCATTTTCATTAAATATAGGTAGAAAAAGAGTAAATTACTCAATTGATTTGCGCTCTGCGCTATGTTTATTGATGTATTTCTTGAAACGTGCGACTGGTAAATAATTTTATAGTATACGAGCGACCGATAATGACATTATAGCTTTTCATNATATATATTAACCAGACTATTCTTAAAAACTAACGAAAATTAGAATAGATTTCACTCTCGTCTGATTTCACTCAAAGAGAATTCGGCAAAGACTTATTAAAATTAAACTCAAATAACGAATCTACAATATTTATTATTAAAAATTGGGAGCCCAACCAACCCTCTAAGTTAGATATAAAATAGCTCGTTCATAAACTTCTCTTTAGAAGAAGTGGGACTGTGTCTCACTTTTTGACTATAGTATATTTACTTCAATTTAAACTCGTAATAAAAAGTTAGTTGGTTATATTAAGGATTGTTGTACAAGATTTAGCTCTAAGTACTATCTTATTAGTCTTGGTAAGTGAACTTAAATTTCAAAATAAAAATAAGAAATGTGTATTTACTTACCATATGTATGGCAAATAGTAAATGTTATATAATATTTTTGTTATTTTCATAAATAATAATCATTCAAAATTGTAAATTTCTGGTGACTATCTTTAGCCCTGATAAAAATAAAATATAATCTCGAACTAATGACCTAGAATTAATTTTATAAATAATTAACCGAAATCTTCAATAATTTGCTAACTTTATTTGANATATAAGCTGTAGGATAGAAAAACATTTTAAGCAAATCCTACTTCTATTCGTAATAAATAAATAATAATTCAGCCTCTCCTTTCGCCTATAACTCCATTTCAATAAAAGCCAAGAAAGGATAAAATATAGCGAATTTCATTGAATAAACATGCTTGTGGAGAGCTTTAGACCGTTAAATTAATATTATTATTTCAGATAAACTCCCACTTATAATTGTTCAATTTCGCTGTTTAACTCCTCAAGTATTTCTTTCGTAAAAAAAAAAAAAAAAAATTTTTCGATACGAATAACTATTCTAAACTAAATATTTCAACTGCTGCAGCCAAAAAGATTTCATTTGTACATGATATTTCTTCTCCTCTCCGTCTGATTTCACTACGAATTTACTTGGTCACTTTAAATTTAGATATGATTGGCCATAATAATTAGAGTTTCGGACTGATCAAAGGTATTGAAAAAAAAATTTTAAATCGTGAATTGCCAATGATGATAGCACATTTGAAAATGTCCCAGTAAGTTTTGAAAATTTCAGAGGTATAAAATAAAAAATTTCTTATTCCTTCTTCCAAAGAAAACTAATTAATCAGTACAGAGACACAGCAGTTTGCTATTTTTATGTAATTATTTGTTACTCTTTGTTTTTTTTTATGCTTTCGATAATTAATTGTTTGGGTTTAGCTTATCTCATACTGATTGCATCTATTTATAATTTGTTTATTTCATTCATTTTTCCTAAATACTCCTACACATTTCTTCATCTCCCACAAAAATATTTGTATGCATTTTCATTCTATCTTACACTCCAATTTTCCACTTTTCCTTTTTTTGTTTTACTTACGGTTATAAATAATACAAAACTGAAAGTAATTATTATATTCTATGGCTTAAAGAAACACTTTACCAGGAGTTATTCAAACACTTTATTTTTAAATAATATATAATTTAAACACTAATAAGCTTCCTGAATTGTAAAGTAAATCTAAGAATTGTGTTTTCTTAAATGTAACTTTAGTTTCAAGTTTAAAAACTATCTATAAATAAAGGTGTCAGAGATTTTATTTTTTAACAGATTTGACTGAAAGCGTGCATTAAATAATTTTATATTTTTAGAAAAGAGTGAATTTAGTAAATGTATTATTGTAGCAGATTTCCCTGAAGAAAACAAACTGTTTACGTTATTAACATGACTTATGAAAACGATCTTTTTTAGTAATGGAATGAACCCACTCTTTGAATTATTGAATGAATATTTATTTATTTAATAGTGAGTGTTTTAATCCGAATTTCCAGAAATTAGACTTCCTCAATATTGACACCTATTTTTCAAATATTCAGATAAATCGATGTTAGAAATTTTTATTTGCTTGAAATTACTAGTCTTCAATTAGTATATGGCATCGAAAAATCAATGAGGATCTGATCTTCACGTGTTATTCAATATTCGTGAGAGTCAAATACAGTGGAAATCCCCCTCTAAATAGTATGAAAAACAAAAGCATTTGAAAATGCAAGAAATAAATTTCAAAGCAAAAACATTTTACTGGCACGGCCACTAATCACATTTTTAAGACTCCTAGTGGCAAAAAGTAAAATATTAATAACAACTCAAATATTCATACATTCCCCTGTATGGTACTGGAAATTAAAGGGAAATTTTTTTAATTGGTGCCATATTAACACAATATACTGTTGTAAATTACAGTTTAAAAACCTTATTTAAAATTTTCTGAAAATACAGTAACAAAAGTCCAATTTGGTAATGGTATAATCTTAAGAAATATTACAGATAAGGTCCATTAAAAAAAAAAAAAAAAAAATTGTGTTTGTTTCTCTGAAATCAGTCACAAAAAAGTAAATATGTATCAATTCAAACAGAAAAAAAAAAACCGTCAACCAGGAGCAACGTCAAAAAAAAAAGTAGACGTTCCATTGACTTATTTGTTCCTAAAACCGAAAAGGAAAGTGAATGAAAACTGACACTGACTTCAGGCTAATTTTTTAGGAAATGAAGGGTAGGGGAAGCGCTTTACTCTCCAATTGCATTTACTATTTCCTTTACCTATAATTTTGTCAAATAATATAGAATATAATTGATAAACTACACTTAACACCTATTATGTTCTATACTGATTTTTCTTTCTGTCTCTTCTGATTTCTAGAAGATACATTCTTAAGCATCTTATTAGTTAAGAGGTTTTCTTTTATGTTTTTCGTTTCTAACCATTTAGAATAATAAAAATGCGATAACGTCTGTTGTAAGACTAAGTGGATATCCTCCAAATCTGACTGGAGGTTGGACCGAGGGGAAGGAGGTTTGAATGTCGCCGTCTNTGAGCCTCTCAACCGACCGTTAGGGCCTGTCCAAGGGCAGGGCAGTACTTTTTTATTTGGCCCTTCTCTTCTTCTTATTCCTGGGCCTGACTCACACACTGACCTAGTTCCTTTGTCGAGTCTCACCAAAGAGAACCTCATAAAGCACACTAAAAGTACCTTGGATAACCCACCAGCTAGAGTCTCCCAACACCCCAAAATGTAAAATTTGCGCTATTTTTAAGTGTTATTTTTTACCTGGGAAAATCAGTAGTAATTAATTTAATTTACTTCCCGACGGAGATATCCGCAATGCTGGCATAAGATTAGCAAAGTAAACATATTTACCCTTTGAGGACTCTTAAAAGCGAAAAGGACACCAAGGAAAAAGCTCTAGACATCCCGTGAAAGGGGGGGGGGGGAGGAATTACGAAATACCCCTGAAGTTTTTAGTGAAATTATAAAGAAATTATTTGCACCTTAAGAAATTTTTAAAATAAATCTGAGCGTGAACGGCCATAAAATAATGTTATACATATGTGTGTGTTTTGTATGATTATCATGATTTTAACTAAATTGAAGACGATTCAAAACATTTTTTGACATAAAATATTGTAAGTTGAAAAAAAAAAATTGTTTAAAAACATAATTTTTAATTANAATTAAGAAGTGGTCAATAATCTTCACAGTTCATTACGGATCAACTAAATTTTGATTGAGAACCTCCATCAGCCATCTATTACGTAGAAAGTATACATTCTTTCCTGGGAAAGGAGAAGTATTACCTAAAATCTACTCAGAAGTATATAAACATTTTTAAAGAATAACTTGTCGAAGTTATGATTTCATACCATCTTCCATGGGTATGAAATCATACGTTTATTTCAATCTATTCCAAGGACATCTTCTAATCTTCCTCTTCCAATGCACTCCACTGGTAATCCACAGCTGTGTAGATGGTATCTCGGCAGGTCTGAGAGAGCACAATAAGTCCCTGGAGCCCCTTCCAAACGTGTATCCCGCCAATAAAGGGTGTGGTAGAACACTGAGAGCTATTACTCGGGACTCTGAGATAAGCAGCCCCACACCGCTTACATATTCAATGTTGTCTCTCCTTCATCAGAGATAGTGGTGCCGGTTCGACAGCGTATGGAGGGTTGCCGCTAACCCACACTGTACAACCCCTTATAGATAGCGGGCCTAAAGCCTTACTTCATACCATTACTTCTTCATCTGAAGAAAGTATACCTATTCCAATGATGCGATTTTCTTTTCTTTTTTTAAATTCATATGATGATAGATCTTACTTAGTAAATGACGAAAATTGGGTATGTATATATTTGAATGAGTCAATTTTTTAATAATTGTTTACTTCCACAAGTAGTTTTTATTCTAATTTTAGCATATTTAATTATTCTAGGTAGATTCAGGCATTCGAAGCAAGCGATCGTCAAACCATTCAATAAACCCCCTTATCCTTCTTTAGCGAATAACTATATACTATTACCATTTTTCCTATACTTGAGAAACCCTTAGAAAAATTTGTTCGGAATCAAGTGACCTTATTATTAGAAAATTGCAAATCTCCTCGATCCTTTTTCAATCCGGGTTTCACCCTAGATTCACTTCACAACCCTCTCTCCTAAAAATAATTTCCGCATACAAACTGCTATTGAACTAAGAAATCACGACCCTTAACCTCCTTTATTTCTCTGAGGCTTACAATACTATTGATCTTCCCCGGTGAACTTGAATCCCTTCCTTCTCCAACTTCCTTCTACCAAGGAGTTTCTAGCCCACAAGTCCCTTCTTCTTCTCCTTTCCCTATTACTTCTAGTCTGACACAAAGCTCCAGCATACCTGGCACCCTTTTTTGATTTACACAAGCACTGTTCCCTAAATATTTACGCCGATGGTCTTAAAATGACATTTTTTTCCCTTCCCGATGAATTACAAACAAAACTTTCTTAAAAATTCTAGAATACCGATTACAATAATTTCTTTCGAGGCTTTAATCTTCTAATAATAATTATTCTTAATTTTTCAATTTATAATAACATGTAATTAAATACAATTTAGGAGAGTAAACAGTAAATAATATAAATATCGTAGTTTGGGATGGCTTTGATTGACTTGTGTACGTCAATTTCAGTGAAGACCTCTCGTTCGCGCATCGAGCAACAGGACTGGTGTGGTTAGGTCAGTGCTGAAATCGGCTGGCTCAACCCATCCAGGTTCCTCAAGGTCATGTGGCAGTGAACTAACTGATTACTCACGTATCTTAAGACTCACTCTGGATATGTATCTCCGCTCATCCACGATCAGCAGATAAGAAAAAAAAATCTAAAAGGTCAACTAATATCACATGGGTCAGTTGTTAAGATCATTAGAGTTAATTGAGATTGTTTTTCTCCTGAATTGCATTTTATCTTCACCACAAAAAAAAAAAAAAAAAAAAAAAACCGATAATATTGTGTTTTTAAAAAAATGAAAAGTCAATTGTAAATATTATTATTTTGTAAAGGACAGTTTAATATTTTATACAAGCACGACACAAATTTTACTTTACTATTTTTTAAGAAAGAATAAAGAGGGCATTTTATAAATAATTGCTATTATTGCATTTTAAATCTTAATAAAAATTAAACAAAGCAATATTGTAAGATTTTTAGGTCATATTTTTAGCTTTTCAAAAGTAGAAACAGTGAAGACCTCTTGTCATTTTTTTAAAGTCGCATCGTTCATGACTCCACGTGAACAGTTGGATGTCCCTGTGGGTGAAGAAAATCATGGAATATCCAATGATATACTTTCTTTTAGAAATGTTTCTGGCAAAGTTGTTAAATAATTGTTCCTTTTAACTACGATGCAGTTGCGGAATAAATTTTTGGTTTTTACATTTGAATCATGAATTCAATCTAAAATAATGTAAAACTTGCATTTCACTAAATCATTAAATAATATAAATTAGACCATCTAGTAAAATCTGATATCATGTTTCAGTTCAGAGGAATAAATACGAATTTATTCTACAAAAACTTGATTTTAACTATAAAGGCATATACAAATATGTAGAATTCAATTCTATTGCGATTCATCGCTGGAATTTTTTTGTAACCGTACCACGGACAAAATGGGCTATCAGGAGAGAAAACAAATAATCTTATATAAAAGTTTATAAATCACACCTCAGTAAATTTGCATAAAATATGCTACATATATAGGTAAAAATATAAAATCAGAGAAAGATACTGAGACACATATTCACATACGTTTAACTAAATTGAGTTTGAAGGGTTTCATATTGGGAGATTATCGTGGTTCGAATAAAGGAATTTTTAGAAATGAAATAGATTACAGCAGATCAAAAGCGATTTAGAATGACTTTTCAATTTTTTGGTATAATTATACATTAAAGGTGGTTGAAATAATTAAGAAGTGGTCAATAATCTTCACAGTTCATTACGGATCAACTAAATTTTGATTGAGAACCTCCATCAGCCATCTATTACGTAGAAAGTATACATTCTTTCCTGGGAAAGGAGAAGTATTACCTAAAATCTACTCAGAAGTATATAAACATTTTTAAAGAATAACTTGTCGAATACCCATCTTCCATGGGTATGAAATCATACGTTTATTTCAATCTATTCCAAGGACATCTTCTAATCTTCCTCTTCCAATGCACTCCACTGGTATTCCACAGCTGTGTAGATGGTATCTCGGCAGGTCTGAGAGAGCACAATAAGTCCCTGGAGCCCCTTCCAAACGTGTATCCCGCCAATAAAGGGTGTGGTAGAACACTGAGAGCTATTACTCGGGACTCTGAGATAAGCAGCCCCACACCGCTTACATATTCAATGTTGTCTCTCCTTCATCAGAGATAGTGGTGCCGGTTCGACAGCGTATGGAGGGTTGCCGCTAACCCACACTGTACAACCCCTTATAGATAGCGGGCCTAAAGCCTTACTTCATACCATTACTTCTTCATCTGAAGAAAGTATACCTATTCCAATGATGCGATTTTCTTTTCTTTTTTTAAATTCATATGATGATAGATCTTACTTAGTAAATGACGAAAATTGGGTATGTATATATTTGAATGAGTCAATTTTTTAATAATTGTTTACTTCCACAAGTAGTTTTTATTCTAATTTTAGCATATTTAATTATTCTAGGTAGATTCAGGCATTCGAAGCAAGCGATCGTCAAACCATTCAATAAACCCCCTTATCCTTCTTTAGCGAATAACTATATACTATTACCATTTTTCCTATACTTGAGAAACCCTTAGAAAAATTTGTTCGGAATCAAGTGACCTTATTATTAGAAAATTGCAAATCTCCTCGATCCTTTTTCAATCCGGGTTTCACCCTAGCTTCACTACACAACCCTCTCTCCTAAAAATAATTTCCGCATACAAACTGCTATTGAACTAAGAAATCACGACCCTTAACCTCCTTTATTTCTCTGAGGCTTACAATACTATTGATCTTCCCCGGTGAACTTGAATCCCTTCCTTCTCCAACTTCCTTCTACCAAGGAGTTTCTAGCCCACAAGTCCCTTCTTCTTCTCCTTTCCCTATTACTTCTAGTCTGACACAAAGCTCCAGCATACCTGGCACCCTTTTTTGATTTACACAAGCACTGTTCCCTAAATATTTACGCCGATGGTCTTAAAATGACATTTTTTTCCCTTCCCGATGAATTACAAACAAAACTTTCTTAAAAATTCTAGAATACCAAATTCAATATGTTCCAGATTTAACAAACATGATTTCTTACCGTTTTTACCGTTTCTTGTTCCGGGTTGGACCGTGTCAAATTGTTTTTATTTGCCGAGCTTTCTCACATCATGTGATGGCTTCTCTCATTCTCTTTTCAGTCCTGAAGAAGCCATCACATGATGTGGGAAAGCTCGGAAAATAACACCAATTTGACACGGTCCAACCCGGAAGAAGAAACGGTAAATACATCTGACGACCGTCGAAGCCTACGTGAACATCTAAACATGATTTCTTTAAATATCAAAAACCATTTTTTATTTTTCTAGAATCTAAATCCTTGCTTCAGTCAAATACTTCGATTACTTTTATTCCATCATTCTCTCTAAAATTAGCAATCACGGCATTATCCAGTGCTAAACACTCTCCTGAAAACTCCATACTTCAAATCTTCCCGTCACTACTCCTTCAATTTTACTGCTCTAGTCCATTTTCTCCGTTTCCAACCCACATTTTCTCCCATTTCGAATATGGCTTCGCAATTTATTGTGGTCTCACTGGGCAACTTAGGCATAACCCAAATCAGAATTAATACAAGCATCTTTCCGAAAACAATTTTTCCTTGTTATTAATAATTTTTTTTTTTTGTTGGGGTTCGGTCAAGGTAGATCCAAAAAATACAAATTTAAAAAAAAATGAGTATTTCTTAAATTATCTGTCAACGTTTCATGATAGCCCTGAACATGGCATACAATGTAAGCCGAAAAGGTGGCAGGTAATTTAAAAAATACACATTTTTAAAATTTCTTTTTTTTTTAATATATATACCTTGACCGAACCTTAAAAAAAAAAAACATCCTGTGGTCTCAAAAACTCTCCATTTGAACATTTTTTCTTTGGTTCTCTACTCAATCTCAATCAAGCCCATATATTCATGACCTGTTTTCTTTCAACTCTTCGTTACTCTCTCGTTCTTCACCGATCCCTCTTAAGGGAAACGGTTAATACGGATTGGTCGAAATTACACTAAACATCTTCGGTATCTTGGTTTCTTTCTATAAAGTTAAGTGTTGCTGTGTCCGTTATTGAGTAAAATCGGAAGGGAGAAGCCAATCGCAATATCACAATTACGAAAATTATATAGGTAGTTCAGGATATGTCTTTGAGGTTATTATTAAATACCATTGAATGAATTTATTTTTGGCTGAAATCAAAAAAGTGGTAGAGGGAGTTTAGAGGTGGACCAAATAGAATATAATTTTGTATTAAATTTTGCAAAACCCTTTATTAAAGAAGACATCTAAAAACGTAAAAATGAACACATTCCTTCCCAAACAGTATTAGAGCCGGCCTTTATGAGCTTATCTACTCTTTTATCCTTATTCCATTCGTTTACAAAATATAATTATTCACTTCCATCTTATTCCATCTCTGCTTGCTCGTTACGGGCGTTTCTGAACTTATTACTGAATATTTACTGAAAAGTAGGTCTTAGTCCCGCGACTGTTCCAGTTTAAGATATGTTCTTCTATACTGTGTTCGCGGTGTTCGACAGGGATGTTCCAAGACCCAGGGCACTACTCCAAACTGAGCGAAGACCACAACAACGAGACCAAATGGGTGATGGACAAATGCTGGAGTATGATGGAATGGGGTTCTGGAGAAGACTTGCTGGACGTGGGATGTGGCCCCGGAGACTCCCTCGTCAACATCATTCTGCCTGCCCTACCCCCGGATTTCAACACTGTGGTAAGAAAGCAGTCGAACAACTCATTTGTTATATTATCAAAAATAACTATCTGGAATTTGTAATTTTATTTTTTTGTTTAGATATGATGTCGCACAATCGCGATCATCGATGAATTTCTACAATTATTCTCTTGCAATTATGTAAATTTCATAACTCTTGATTGATAAGATAACTGATATAAAACCATGTACTTTTACAAGTGGGACAATTGAAAGGTCGTTAGTTTTTTTTTACTTGTTATAAACTAAATTATAATAATTATTATAAATAAAAAGTAATTTTTCAACTTTATGTTCGACGAAATACGCTCATAACTATTTAAGAATGTAACTATAGGAGTTTAACGACGTTTCAATAAAAGTTTAT
Organism: Oncopeltus fasciatus; assembly: GCA_000696205.2. NCBI lineage: Eukaryota > Metazoa > Arthropoda > Insecta > Hemiptera > Lygaeidae > Oncopeltus > Oncopeltus fasciatus. Next base: position 101,560 of record KZ808034.1, read on the forward strand.
TTTAATAATTATAGATATNCTGGCAGAAGGAATAGATATGACCATGATGAGAATTTCTCAAGCTAGTAGGCACCGACTTAAGCACTGGCGGAAGGAATAGATATGACCATGATGAGAATTGCTCAAGCTAGTAGGCACAGACTTAAGCCCTGGCAGAAGGAATAGATATGACCATGATGAGAATTTCTCAAGCTAGTAGGCACCGACTTAAGCACTGGCGGAAGGAATAGATATGACCATGATGAGAATTGCTCAAGCTAGTAGGCACAGACTTAAGCCCTGGCGGAAGGAATAGATATGACCATGATGAGAATTTCTCAAGCTAGTAGGCACCGACTTGAGCACTGGCGGAAGGAATAGATATGACCATGATGAGAATTTCTCAAGCTAGTAGGTACAGACTTGAGCTGTGGCGCAAGGTTAGATATGACCATGATGGGAATTGAACTAAGCCACAAGAAACAGGAACAGGTGAATGTTCCACGACTGAATCAGTTTAAGTGAGAATCGGACGGATAAGAGCTGACCATGATAAGAGCTTTCCCACGCCTATAGGACGTACAGCGGAGAGAGATAGTGCTCTCGAAGCGAAGGCATATTAGACGGAGATCGGAAGGGGTGGTATAAGAACTCGATACATTTGCCTAGACAAATTTAGGGGGAAGTGGCAGGATGAAGACCCTGTGTGTGGTGGGAATCGCCCTAAACGAGTAGGCACATTATGTGAGGGACAAAAACTGCCTACCTGCAGGCAAATCAGGAGGGGTGTGAATTTATAAGCATATAATTGCATATAAGATGGGACAAAACAGGAGTTTAAAATAACTCACCACCCCTTAAAACATAGTACTTCTCCCAGCTAAAACATTGTCATTTTCTTTTCTTAATTTATAAATTCCTATTAATTTTTTTTAAATATCAGTTCTTTTGACTCTGAACTCTCTTTACTTTTTTCGAGCGTTATGCTGACAACAATTATGTTATTCACTTTCAAATTTATTTATTAACTAATTTTTTAGCCCAAACTAATCAGGTGTTTCTTTTTTTTTATATAAGAGTCACAAACCATTTGGCTTTACCTAAATTTATGACGTGTTATTCAGATTCGTATTTTTCTATAATAAATAAAATATGTACTTTAACAAATATATTTATATTTAGTATATTGGGAGTTTAGAGGTG
>KZ808034.1:143002-158100 GCA_000696205.2 Oncopeltus fasciatus
AGAATTTCATAAATCAGATGATAATGACTCAAACATATTTCAGAATGGTTTAAGGGGGGAAAAACCATCCAAAATTATTGAATTTTATTTTGTGATTCTAAATTATGGCGAATATATACCTACTATTTTATACAGAATATTTTATATTTTATTTTATTTTTTAAAGAGTTTTAAAAAGAAAAATTCCATCACGCAGGAACAGTGTAAATTAAGTGGATTTCACCCCTAAAAAATATATAAAATGTATTAAAAGGGTAAATCACTTATTTCATGTTATATAGAACCTCATAGAGGGTTCCATTGGATCTCCGAGTCTCATGTAAACCGCCACTTCCACTATATTGATTTTACTGAATGACCATAAAATTTGTTAAATATAAGTTAATTATTGTGTATTATTTATGGAGATATTATGATGTACAAGAAAAGTAAAATAATCATTTGAATTGCCCAATTTCACTTTCAAGACTTTTATTTTTTTTATTTATTTAAAAATATGAATTTGAGATTTATTGACTGATCTTCTAAGTTTAGGAGTAGATTGACCTTCCAAGCGAGTGAGTAGATGGGTTTTTTCCCCTCTGTCTTTTTAATTTAATTTCTCCTTTTTTCTTTTACTATGTATTTGTCTTACATTAAAAAATACAATAATGTATCAAGGAAAATAATGAATAAAAATTCACACTTAATAATATTTTCTTTTTATTTGGAAGTTGATAATTGGAGTCGTTTATTTTTGTAAGATCGTTTATCAGCTTTAAATAGTAATATTAAATCGTTTTTCTTCAAATTATATATATTACTTCTATGTAAACTGAATCAGGAATTTAAAAGTAACTTTTCTTACTTAAGTTTAGAGTAAATTGGTACACATTAATTAATAATATTGGTACAGTTTGTTTTTATGTAATTGCTAGTTCAATTATTTCTTTAAGATGCTATAGATTAAACGATGTATTTCTCTCTTTGATATTCTTTCTACTATCTGCCTATGTGATAAATAGTGCATGGATTACGACCACTTTTGTCAGGAGATTTATCAAAATTAATGCTATCATTATCTAAATCTCTTGTCTCTTTATCTGTGAGTTAACTCTTTCTTCTCATTAATGGGAGCTCTTGCAGTTTTAAAATTACCAAAATTGTTAACTGTATCATTCAGTCTCCTAATTCCATCTTCACGTAGATTTCTTTATAGTCAATTCTACATGTTCCGGAGCGAAGACGATTTTTATCAAGGAAAAAGATAATTTCAAACATCAATTTATAAAAGAAAAATAAAATAGTTACAATATATTATATTTAGAGGAACCGTATAAAAATGAAATGCCTAATTTTATGTTGTTTTATTGTACAATTTCATTGTAATAAGATTTTAATATTTTCAATTGCTAGATTTATTTTATTTTCTTCTAAAACGAATAATAGTAATTGTACATGTAAAACAAATCAAAATTAAAGCTAAATCTTCAAAATTAATGTATTAGATCTCAAGATATGAAAAAAAAAAATAAAAGAGTCTTTCTGTTAAATGTGGAATTCATTTTTTTAAAATTATTACAGTATATATTTATTTTAATTATAGATTTACGGTTTGGTATTTATTCCCATGTTAAGTATAACTGCCCAACAAGCAGGAGACCCGGGTTCGAGTCCCGGCTGTAGTAGTAAGATTTTTTTTTTAACCTATTCCCTTGTATTTCTTGTATGAATATATATTTCTGTTTCACTGATAAAAAATTAAAATTAAAAAAATTGTTAAAATTATTTAAGGAGGTTCATTGAGTATAACATTTGGTATATCATACTTTATTTTTATAATAATATCATTTAGAAAGCCCACAATTCTAAGTTTGGGAAAAGTCAAAAGCCTTTTTATGATCAACAAATAGAAGAAATATAGTTTGCTTCTTTTTTAGAATACAAAATTGAATATTGGAATGGAGAGAAAAAAAGAAAAAGAAGTTATCTATACACCCCAAGCGAAGATGTCTTTAATGCTCAAACAAGACAAAGGAAAGAGGGGAGAGGAACATATTGAAAAATAGTTAATAAATTCGTACGAATCCCTATTATCAAATATATGTATAATAAAATTTTAACGTTTTTTTTTTTTTTTTTTTGAAACGTTTATGTTCTTTCTTTTATGAAACGTTTATGTTATATAACAGTTTACCAAAACCCACTTTAAGACATAACCCCAAGTAGATGTAAGGATGTAACAGTGAAGGTTGAATGCTTCCCCACTCTCCTCTCCAGATCAGTCTAGAACCATCCTTAACAATCTTTCCATTGCTTTCCTCTGCTTGTATGATAAATTTACTGATTACACTTATTTTTCTATATTTTTTAGTGAAACAAGGAAATATTGCTTAGTTAAATTTTAATTATGTGGTCTATTTCATTGTCATGTGCAATAAATGAATAATATGTATTTTCAAAGACCTATGAAAACCTAAATAGTATATGACGTAAATAACGTTAACCGGTTTCACAGTGTAAATTTGCTTCTCAAACTAAATTCATTAAGTACACGGCTATTTGCCTACGAAAATGACTATATTGTCCTCAAACTACAGAGCGGTGGCAATGCATGAACGATGTCCCACAGAAACACAATTTTTTTTCTTTTCCTTTGTAGAATGTTCTTCATTAATTCCTTGGCAAAAATAAAAGAAAATCTTGTACATTTAATAGCAAGGAGGGAAGAAAATTCAATAATCCAGAAGAAGATTTAATGAGGAAAAAAAAATTGAAAAATGTCCTCATTAGTGAGCGGCAGATTTGCATTTCGCTTTAGCAGAATGCAAAAGAGTTTATTAGTCCTGCTCTAGGAAATGGAGGGGACAGAGGGTACTTATTGACTTCATATCTCCTTCAGGTCCGCTTCACAGGCTCATTCCCTGCGCTTTGGATTTAGTGGGCGTAATGTGGACTGCCTTCAAGATGGAGTGGGTAGCGGTGGGAAAAAGAAAAAAAAAAGAGGCGAGGAACAGAAATTCTGAAGATTGGTGAACTGCTTCCTAATTACTTTCTCGAGGAACACCTTGAAAAAGGATAATGACAGAGGCCAGTGTACTAAAAGGAAGTGAGAAAAATAATGAGTGGGCGGTTTAGGTTCAATAGATAAGGTAAGAAGGAATATAGAAAGAAAAACAGAGATATGTAAAGAATAATTAGGAAAGAAAGGAGAAAATAATGAAATACGGAGGAGAGGACTGTGAAGGGTCAGAGCTACAGAAGGAAGAAAGAAAAAAGATGAAATAGAGCGAAGTCCATTGTAAAATCTTAGAGAAAGGAGGAGAGAAAAGAAGAGGACAAGAAAGAGGTGAAAGAAAGAGAGATATTTTAAAAGGGTGGGATAAGGAATAATTTTCTGTGTAGGAGAGTGAGGGAAGAAGTTGGAATAAAGAGACGGAATGAAGAGGTTATATGTATGTGAGCATTGGCATGAGGAAGAATATAGAGGAAACGAGAGAGAGAGAGAGAGAGAGAGAGAGAGAGAGAGAGAGAGAGAGAGGGTGTGAGGGTGGAAGGGAGAGAAAGAGAGGGTGAGAGGGTGGAAGGGAGAGAGAAAGGGTGTGAGGGAGAGGAAGAGAGAGGAAGAGAGAGAGAGAGAGAGAGAGAGACGGTGGGAGGGAGAGAGAGTGAGGGTGAGAGGGTGGAAGGGAGAGAGGAAGAGAGAGAGAGAGAGAGAAAGAGAGAGAGAGGGTGGGAGGGAGAGAGAGCCTGTGGGTGGGGAGAGAGGGAGAGAGAGAGGGTGGGAGAGAGAGAGAGTTATTGGGGGAGGGTGAGAAGAGAGGAGGCGCAATCTGTGTTTCCGCGTCATTACCCTTCATTAGAACATGGCGGCCGGCTAAGAACCACCTCCACAAGCAGATAACACACAAAATACCAGTCCCTAATTAACAGCTAGCCGTATTTCACCTCGTCCTGCTCTCCTCCCACCTTTTCAGTCTACAACTTCCTTCCCGGCTCTCACTCTGTCTCCTTGCGCGAGAGATACCTCCTTCTTCCTCTCGCTCACTTTATCTTTCACCCCTTTCCCTTTCACTTCTTATCTCTCTTACTCTCTACTTAAATGCAATGGTTAATTCTCCTTAATTGAATCCGGAAGCTTATCCCGTTACATAGAAATGAGTACGTATTTTGTTTCCCTTTGTTTCTGGAAAGGATCGTTCATTTGTGCCTTCGGAACCCATACTTTTCAGTTCAGGAATTTTTGTGTTTTGGTAGCATGTAAAAATGATATTATGATACATTTTGCATAAACCTTAATGTAGGAATTATAAGCAGAATAACTATTATTAAAAANATGCTCTTTTTAGCGGGTTGCATGAAGAATTGAAAAGAAAGATTTCAAAGTCGTTTCACGGCACTAATTAATTACTTCTTTTACGATAATAATGTGACGCCATCTCGTCAGAGTAAACATACCACAGCAAATTCTGATTACATTTATTTCAGGAAAGGCTTCTCGAAACATACTTTTTGAACAGAGCCTGCCCCAATTCCCCCATGGACGGATAATCCAACTAGTCTTAAGGATGAATGAAAGATCAACACTTTTGGCCGCACTCGGAAGGACAATGGGGGCGGGCGGTCGGCACCTGATGAGGAAGAGGCGAGCAGGTGGCTCATGAGCAGATGGACGAACAACCCTTGTTTGTAAATGGGCCCACCACCATTGCCCCCATTCAGTCCTCATTGACTTCCCCTCGCTCTGCACCACGTTCGACAATGAATCTCAAGTTTGCCCCTGCTCTGAATCATCTGTACAATATGTCGCGTCATGGTTTCGCTCTCCTTCTCCTCTGCCTTATTCAAAGATCTTTACAATGCAGGGGTTCATGGAAAGTGGTAGGTCTTGAATCATCCATCGAGCAGAGCATGAAATCTATTAACGACAAAGTTTCGTCACGCAAGAGCTGCGTCTGTCACTGAAGACGGGCTTAGATAAAGAGTAAGTGATTAATTTGATTTACTACCTGAGAAGGTTACTTGTTACAGAAGGTTACAGAAGTATTGAAAGATTCAAGGTCACTTAAATATACATAACCTACATATTCATCGCCTAAACAAATGCATATCTATCTATCTAAGTGTGCAATTGTGATACTTGTAAATACCTTCATTATTGATATTTTTGAATTTTTTTTTAGATTACAAAAGGTGCGAATGTACAAGTTCAAAAGATGCCCATAGTATGGTCTTTAACATTTTCATTTTTAATAAAGACGCATGATAAAGAAGACATTAAAGAATTTAACTAAGAGTTTTGAAAGATTCCCCTTTGCCATTAATACTTATTTATGATTGCCATTAATGAACTATGATCAGCTCACAAAGTTCATGTATGACGGATTATATATATATATATATATATATATATAATCCGTCATACATGAACTTTGTGAGCTGATCATAGTTCATTAATGGCAATCATAAATAAGTATTAATGGCAAAGGGGAATCTTTCAAAACTCTTAGTTAAATTCTTTAATGTCTTCTTTATCATGCGTCTTTATTAAAAATGAAAATGTTAAAGACCATACTATGGGCATCTTTTGAACTTGTACATTCGCACCTTTTGTAATCTAAAAAAAAATTCAAAAATATCAATAATGAAGGTATTTACAAGTATCACAATTGCACACTTAGATAGATAGATATGCATTTGTTTAGGCGATGAATATGTAGGTTATGTATATTTAAGTGACCTTGAATCTTTCAATACTTCTGTAACCTTCTGTAACAAGTAACCTTCTCAGGTAGTAAATCAAATTAATCACTTACTCTTTATCTAAGCCCGTCTTCAGTGACAGACGCAGCTCTTGCGTGACGAAACTTTGTCGTTAATAGATTTCATGCTCTGCTCGATGGATGATTCAAGACCTACCACTTTCCATGAACCCCTGCATTGTAAAGATCTTTGAATAAGGCAGAGGAGAAGGAGAGCGAAACCATGACGCGACATATTGTACAGATGATTCAGAGCAGGGGCAAACTTGAGATTCATTGTCGAACGTGGTGCAGAGCGAGGGGAAGTCAATGAGGACTGAATGGGGGCAATGGTGGTGGGCCCATTTACAAACAAGGGTTGTTCGTCCATCTGCTCATGAGCCACCTGCTCGCCTCTTCCTCATCAGGTGCCGACCGCCCGCCCCCATTGTCCTTCCGAGTGCGGCCAAAAGTGTTGATCTTTCATTCATCCTTAAGACTAGTTGGATTATCCGTCCATGGGGGAATTGGGGCAGGCTCTGTTCAAAAAGTATGTTTCGAGAAGCCTTTCCTGAAATAAATGTAATCAGAATTTGCTGTGGTATGTTTACTCTGACGAGATGGCGTCACATTATTATCGTAAAAGAAGTAATTAATTAGTGCCGTGAAACGACTTTGAAATCTTTCTTTTCAATTCTTCATGCAACCCGCTAAAAAGAGCATATTGGCATGCCTTGTTTAACTATCATACCTTCTATTATCTATCTTAATTGGTTTCTGCAAACCAGATGGTTTGTAGAAACCAATGAAGACGGATAACAAAAGGTATGATAGTTCTATATCCATTAGTGGTGGATATAACCTTTTAGATTATTTACCTTGTTTGAAACTTACTGGCCGACGGAACACCCTAGCTAATTTTATTTTCCCATATAGCCTCAGGTTCCCTATAATCAGGTTCAAGCTGCTCCGTTCCGAACTATTTTAGAACACGAAAAAATGCCTATTTGAAAATATCAAAAAATGCAAGTCACAAAATCATTAATGCTCAATACCCGAAGATACATCTGACTAGAGAACTGTATGGAATAATTAGGGTATTCGGAGGCTGTAAATTAGTATAAACTTTTTGTGGTTTTACCTCTCTTTTCAGTCTCATTGTTGATCATAGTAGCAATTAGTCCGTAGCTTTGAGAAAATTTGATCTGAAGATTTTTCTATGTAAGTATGGATAGCCATACTTACATAACAAATGAAGGTTATGTTGAATGTTGTTCCTCAGTTTTCTACTATTCATTCTTTTTTTGCAAAATCCTCTAAGAAACCTTCTATGTAAGTATGCTGGTTATGTTGATTTTTGTTTCTCAGTTTTCTACTATTCATTCTTTTGTTGCCAAAATTCCTCCAAGAAACCACTCTCTAGGGCTTTCTTCTGGAGGGCCTAACGCAATGATATTTTTTCGTCATTTTTTGGCAGTGGCCATGAATGGGGATCCAAGCCGCAAAGAACCCGCTTACAAATGGTTAGAGTAGGCCCCATGGGGGCTAAACGCCTGGCATATTGTGAGCACTGGGGGCTCTCCCTCGTCGGGGCTCTGTCTATTTCAAATTAAAGCGGAATGGCCGACCATATGGTGTGCTCAGGGTGACAGGTGCGTCATCCGGTCTCGCCGCTCGGCCGCCCTTGGACTTTTCAATCCTCGCTAAATGATCAGAAGAGGCAGGCGGCATCAATAAACATTAACAGATTATCTGATAACACTGAGGCGTGAATCATTCGGAACCATTGTGGTATGAAGAACTCTAAACACTGAATAGGGCATGCACAACTAAAGAAATTTTATATGCGCATCCTGAGATGAATCTACTCACTGAGCATGTTGAATANATATAAATTCCGTCATACATGAATTTTGTGAGCTGATCATAGTTCATTAATGACAATAATAAATAAGGCTTAATGGCAAGGGAGAATCTTTCAAAACTCTTAGTTAAATTCTTTAATGTCTTCTTTATCATGCGTCTTTATTAAAAATGAAAATGTTAAAGGCAAGATATTATGGGCATCTTTTGAAGTTATACATTCGCACCTTCTGAATTCTAAAAAAAAAAATTAAAAATATCAATACTAAAGATATTTACAAGTATCACAATTGCACACTTGGATAGATAGATATGCATTTGCTTAGGCGATAAACATGTAGGTTATTACGCCCTTTCAAGAGACCTTGAATCTTACAATACTTCTGTAACCTTCTGTAACAAGTAACCTTCTCAGGTAATAAATCAAATTAATCACTTACTCTTTATCTAAGCCCGTCTTCAGTGACACATAGAAAGTCTGTTCAGTTAACGCAGCTCTTGCGTGACGAAACTTTTTCGTTAATAGATTTCATGCTCTCCTCGATGGATGATTCAAAACCGACCTTTTTCCACGAACCCCTGCATTGTAAAGATCTTTGAATAAGGCAGAGGAGAAGGAGAGCGAAACCATGACGCGACATATTGTACAGATGATTCAGAGCAGGGGCAAACTTGAGATTCATTGTCGAACGTGGTGCAGAGCGAGGGGAAGTCAATGAGGACTGAATGGGGGCAATGGTGGTGGGCCCATTTACAAACAAGGGTTGTTCGTCCATCTGCTCATGAGCCACCTGCTCGCCTCTTCCTCATCAGGTGCCGACCGCCCGCCCCCATTGTCCTTCCGAGTGCGGCCAAAAGTGTTGATCTTTCATTCATCCTTAAGACTAGTTGGATTATCCGTCCATGGGGGAATTGGGGCAGGCTCTGTTCAAAAAGTATGTTTCGAGAAGCCTTTCCTGAAATAAATGTAATCAGAATTTGCTGTGGTATGTTTACTCTGACGAGATGGCGTCACATTATTATCGTAAAAGAAGTAATTAATTAGTGCCGTGAAACGACTTTGAAATCTTTCTTTTCAATTCTTCATGCAACCCGCTAAAAAGAGCATATTGGCATGCCTTGTTTAACTATCATACCTTCTATTATCTATCTTAATTGGTTTCTGCAAACCAGATGGTTTGTAGAAACCAATGAAGACGGATAACAAAAGGTATGATAGTTCTATATCCATTAGTGGTGGATATAACCTTTTAGATTATTTACCTTGTTTGAAACTTACTGGCCGACGGAACACCCTAGCTAATTTTATTTTCCCATATAGCCTCAGGTTCCCTATAATCAGGTTCAAGCTGCTCCGTTCCGAACTATTTTAGAACACGAAAAAATGCATATTTGAAAATATCAAAAAATGCAAGTCACAAAATCATTAATGCTCAGTACCCGAAGATACATACCGACTAGAGAACTGTATGGAATAATTAGGGTATTCGGAGGCTGTAAATTAGTATAAACTTTTTGTGGCTTTACCTCTCTTTTCAGTCCCATTGTTGATCACAGTAGCAATCAGTCCTAATGCGTAGCTTTGAGAAAACTTGATCTGAAGATTTTTCTATGTAAGTATGGATAGCCATACTTACATAACATAGAATGGTTATACAACTAATGAGAGGGAATAGAATAAAAAATCTATCTGTCCCAGCCAGGAATCGAACCTGGATCTCCTGCTGTCCGGGCCGGTGCACTTGCCAGTTGTGCTACCAGGACGCGCCTAACCTACGAGAAAGACAAAAACTTCGTCTTACACTCGAAGGAGCTGACATTGTCAAGCTATTTGTCGACTCTCGTCATTTTTTATTATATTCCCTCTCAATTTAATTGTTTAAAATTTACGTGGGATAAAAAACCACAACCAAATAAAATATTTATATAGGATGGTTATGTTGATTGTTGTTCCTCAGTTTTCTACTATTCATTCTTTTGTTGCCAAAATCCTCCAAGAAACCTTCTATGTAAGTATGCTGGTTATGTTGATTTTTGTTTCTCAGTTTTCTACTATTCATTCTTTTGTTGCCCAAATTCCTCCAAGAAACCCCTCGTTAGGGCTTTCCTCTGGAGGGCCTAACGCAATGATATTTTTTCGACATTTTTGTCAGTGGCCATGAATGGGGATCCGAGCCGCAAAGAACCCGTTTACAAATGGTTAGAGTAGGCCCCATGGGGGCTAAACGCCTGGCATATTGTGAGCACTGGGGGCTCTCCCTCATCGGGGCTCTGTCTATTTCAAATTAAAGCGGAATGGCCGACCATATGGTGTGCTCAGGGTGACAGGTGCGTCATCCGGTCTCGCCGCTCGGCCGCCCTCGGACTTTTCAATCCTCGCTAAATGATCAGAAGAGGCAGGCGGCATCAATAAACATTAACAGATTATCTGATAACACTGAGGCGTGAATCATTCGGAACCATTGTGGTATGAAGAACTCTAAACACTGAATAGGGCATGCACATCTAAAGAAATTTTATATGCGCATCCTAACATGAATCTACTCACTGAGCATGTTGCATATTCAAACTAGTTGAATTTTATAATAATAATATATCATAATTATTCAGTAATCTACTTATTATTGGGTGCTGAAGTGTAAAGCAATTAGTGGGAAACAAAATTAAGCAAACTAGTTACGTGTTTTGAACAGATTTCCCGTAAGAAAATCATGCCATTGATATTATGGCACGTGTTTTAAGGAATGTCCAATACTTCGCCTTCTGTAAATAGAAGAACCTAAAAATATGAACAGTTTAAAATTTTACACACACACACACACACACACACACACACACATTATATATATATACTATTTATTTGCATGTATGAACTCGAAAGTCCAATTAAAAAAAAAATAAAAGTAAATTCGGTATTTTTTGCGTATCGTTGGTAGATATCGATAACAGTTGACATCGGACTAGAGTAGAGTAGAGGTTTGGAGAGAGCATTAGTTGAAAAATCTTCGTTGCTGTTCGAGTTACGAAAAATTTAAACATAATAGAGGTAAAATATATCTTTCTGGAATGCATATTCCATCAACATTAACTTCCACGTCTGGACATGCCCCATATTTTAAAATATTGCAAAAGAGATACAGTATTTATTAGGGTCTATATTGGAAACTGTTCTAATAATTCAATTTGGATAGAAATCGGAATACAGGAGAGTACAAGATTGGGTTATGAAAAAAACAAAATTGACAAATCTCCATTATCTTTGTAATCATGAATGCTATCACAACATTTATAGGACATGGAGAGTGGGTTTCACATTTTTTACGAAATTTGCATAATAAAAGAGATATTTAATAATGCAACACTGATTGTTGAACGCTTCTCCAACATTTTCCCTTCCTTGTCTAGATTTAGGCATAGTGAATTTACCTCTCACTGCAATTGTCTACTTCAGCTTATGAGATCATAAATAATGCACAAACAGCATGGGAAATCTGCCTTTCTAGTATTTATGAAGCTGTTTTGAAGGTGTCACAGAAGAATACCACTTAAACATTTCTTAAAGCGTGGGATTTCTATATTTCTTTGCTCACTGAATCAAAGCAGGACAAAACCTATTTATGATATTAAGCTTTCAGTGGCTTTGCTATCAACCCTAGAGATTAGGGATGCCTGCCACCGCTGTGGTGTACAAAATCAATGCAGCTGCCACTGCAGGTCATTAGTACTCCTCCCAATACTGCCGGACACAAAGGAAAGCGGAAGGAAAAGCCAATAATAAATAAGATGCCAACCGAAGCGGTGTCGGGGTTGAGGGTGGAGAGGCGAAGCTAATCGCAATTTCCAAGGTTGTCTGGGGTAGGAGCCTCCCTTGCTCACTACAGGGTGCTTAACTTGAGGACGGCTGGATGTGCCGGACTCCACTCTTAAATTCCACTTGATCCAATGCAGCTAACACTATTTATGTTCAATATAACTAAAATTAATTTCATCTTTGATTCATAGAGAATTAAATAAAATTTTAATTGAAACTGTTACGATAACTTAGCAACTTCTACTTGAATTCCCACATTAGTTTATTTTAAAAAAATTAAACTATTCTAATTGACATAAAACAAATACCATAATTCCCCTTTAAAATTTCATGTTATACGTGTTTGAGGCAAGAAGAATTAAAAATTTAACTAGTTGTTCGTACCCTTTATATGTAATATCTTGGAAACGAGGAAACGTTTGATGAAATTTGGGATTCAAGATGTGCGGCGGTAATTTACCAAATTCTATTTAAGCTTGTTTTAACAACTTGAAAAAGGCAAAATTAAGGGTCAAACGATTAAAATTGCTCCCAAAGCTTGAAGTTTACACCTATCGACCACTTGGCTTTTCTCCCTCAACGAAAGTGGAAAATTTCAGATTTTTCGTCCTCTAGCCTTCATCGTATGTATCTACATCAATTGTACCTCTGATAGACATTTTCCAAATTTACAAATTCTGAAAAAATTAAGCTTTTGAAAACAGTAAGTATTATTCGTGATTTTTAGCAACATTTAATTGAAGCAGATAAATTTATATTTAAATAATATTTTAAAAGTTTATAAAAACAAACTATAGTACATTCATTAGCATATTTATTAATAAAATAAATGTATATAAATACATATTCTTCAATCTGAGGCTGCATATCTTAGATAAAATGTAGTGTATATTTAAATAAAGCACTAGAGAAAGAATATCATTAATAATTATATTTAATTTTGAGATTCAGGTAAACCTTCTGTACTAATCTAGCAATGTACTTTATAAAAGAAGTTCTTATTTTTGTCATATCAAAATAGTTAGGAATGTTTTATAATTCACTGATCAGTGACTTCTGATTCACCTAGCTAACCATTAATTACGAATGTAATAGTTGAATTCACTATTTTTAAAAGTGTAAATTATTTGACAAACTTCAGTACCACATGAAAGATATAAAGTCCTAAAGGGGGGGGGGGACTGACGAAAATGTAATTTAATTTTCATTATTTTAATATTTCCTTTTCTTCCCAAAATTAAAGTGCGCTCATGTTGATGAGAAGTCTCCCCTCTATCATATTACATATCTATATAAACTAATTTCTAATTAAGTACTGTCAATTCAACTAACTAAAGTGTATAAAATATAAAAAATTATTGAGGAAGGATTATTCAACGATTCTTCCTTGGATTTCAATAAATAAAAACTAATTTGTAAACCATAAAAGTTTTTATTATTTCCAACTTTTAGGCCAACATTTCAGGCCTTCTTTATAGCAAGGGAGATTTTGGAGTCTCCTCCACATAAAAAATTAAAATCTAAAGTCTCAATAGCAAAAAGAAAAAAGAAAAAGCTAGAATAACCTTATTATGTATACTCAAATAAGAGTACACATACGTAATACACTCGTAAGAATACACATGAAAAATATATGACATACTTAAAACAAGTGTATCATAGAAAAAGTAGATATAAAGGCTGCAATGCAATTTATACAGTTAACTGAAAGGACTATAGTTTTCAAAGATCGGCAAATGCCAAATATTATTTAAAACTCTAAGATGATTTTAGTTGGGGTTCGGTCAAGGTAGATCCAGGTAGACTGGTTGGATCTACCTTGACCGAACCCCAACTAAAATCATCTTAGAATAATATCTACGGTCAACAAACTCTCTTTTTGAACATTATTTAAAACTATTTTTCCAAACGAGTTTGTCTGTTTAGATAAAGTTTCGTAGGTGCCTGTGTGCAGAAACTATTGCAGAACGTTTTTTCAATGCAAAAGTATACATTCATTTTTTGTGAAAAAATATTAATCTTTATAATAATAACATATGATATAAATATTCTTATAAATACTCCTTATTGACAGTCGTTATCAGCCAATGAAAAGTGACCATTTCAAATTAACCTCCATTGAATCACTGTCACCATATACCCTCATTGGTTAGTAACAAGGGGAAGAGCATCTAATGCCTCTAATATGTGCAGTTTTGATTACCAGCATTGCGTCATTCTGTTCCTAACCGAAATTTAGCATTTATGATCGCAGTGCCATGGTGGAAAATCTTTATTAATACAAGTTGATACTAGAAAAAAAAGAAAAGTAGGAAAAAATAAGACCGGTTTGAAATCAAATAGTTTTGAATAGTGTTTTCTTGAAGTATTAATGTGGAAATGAGTTTTATTATAGTATTGATTGCACAATGAAGGTTTGGCTAACCGCCATTGACATTGTTGGGTTAAAATATGGCATTTGCACCAACCAGTAGGGTATTTAAAGATGTTTGGAAAAAACGCAACATGTTCTTTCCTCTTTATGAGACTTTTTTTTTCCGCGTTTGGTTGGCAATTTCAGGTTTATTAAAGGGCATTTAAAGGGCGGCTTTTGGTGGTAGTTGTGCGGGCACCTGCTGTGCGGTCTGTGTGACATATGCCATGGGGGTGGCTGCGGCTGGCTGCCATATTGGCCACTTGCCTCCCCGGGAGATAAGACCTCCCATCTGGCGGGGCACATGTTCCAGGAGTGCAGTCACTCTCATTATACAACTCATGACTCAATCTCTACTTCCTCGGAGCGCTCTGACCGCCGAGCTCTTTACGTACGATTAGCTCCTTCTAGGCGGCAATCGGCGCCCTTACCGTCCGTTGGTTGGTTTTGTTTTTGAACCACCCCTTTTTGGGGTTTTTTGGCTTTGTTTTGCCGGAAAATTTTTTTTTTTTCATTCACCCCTTAATTTAAAAAAAAAAAAAATGTATCTAAAGATGTTCTGCAGAAATGCCATCTGAATCTTTGGATTTGTAGTTTTCGTAATATATTTAGGCAAAAGCTGAAACCATAGTTAACCTTTTTCACAAACTATTTAGGCATTTCAGACTTAATAAAGAGGCGTATAAAAAAGATGACCGTTTTTCAAGAAAATACTTCTATTAATATATCTTTGAATAAAATACAATAATACTACTGTCATTAGCCATCTGCTAGCAAGTCCAAGTCAGGACTGTTGTCCTGGTGAATGAGGCGAGCGTTCGAACCCATCCGAGTTCTTTAAACTTTTCTTTGGCTCGACGGGAAGTGTTAGGATGAGCATTATCTTGTTGGAATAAAACCTTCATATTTAGGAGAATTTCAGAGGACACTATCGTGTTTCCTCCTTGAAATAAATAAGTAAAAAAAGTTTTTTTTAAGAAGACGAATGAGATTTAACAAATATAGCGAATGCTCTAAAGGGATGATTAAGTATTGGTAAGTTATTAAGGAGATTAAGCAATTATTGTACTTTGAAATTGTGAATTTGACAATACCCTTGCATTTTTTTTCATAAATCCTTTTTAATATGCACTATATAATACTTTTATAACCTGAAATTGTTATAACATATTTTTTCATTAATTGTATTGAAGTAAAATTCCGACTTATTGAAACTTTACTCCAAAGAACTTTACTATTAGAAAGAATTTAAATTTTTGTTTGCATCCGGCTGGAACTATATATATATATA
>KZ808034.1:158206-168618 GCA_000696205.2 Oncopeltus fasciatus
CCAAAATCAAACCGTCTTTCAGAACATACCCTGTCCCCCTCGGAGCTGAGAATACTGACGTAAAAATAGTGTGTTAAAAGTTATACAATAAAAATTATATTTTACTTAAAAATATAAATTGGTGAAAATGCAATACTTCCTTACATTACATAGAATATAGATATATCGATTGTTTCTGAACCTACTGTAACTTCACTCGAGGGGTTTTCTTCCCAGTCCTGAAGTAGCTATCGAAACGGATGGTTATCGTTATGAATTATATAATACATTTAGCCTCTGAAGAAGAGTATAAGAACACGAAGTTTTTAAATAACGCTAGTTGGTAATTAAATAATTGTTGTTTTAATGACTGTTATTTATTTTTGACCATTGTCTCCTATCAAGATATGTATGTATGTATATCCTGTTACCATGGAGTGAGGGACTATCTACATGTAGCCACACTCATCTATGCACTTATAGCACCGGGTGATAAAAGCTGGGACGCAGTTAACATTCGATCCCCAAAACCAGGCGCGAGGAACACAAATGTTTAAGCAGCCGCCCCTTGAAGGAATACCTAACAAAATCTAACTCTCACATTTCTCACTGCAAACAGTCAAGACTTCAAATTTTTTAAATCTTGAGTCACGACCAAATTTCCATTAAATATTTTTTACAATTTAAAAGGGGATTATGAATATTAAAATATCGATAACAAATGGACTAGGGGCCATTTAATACCCATAAGCTGTGAGCCTGAGGGTGGCCCCCGACAAACACATAATAGGCGCGAACAGCAAGTGTTTTTTCGAGGGCTCTGACTGCGAGGGTGCAGCTGCCGAAGGGCTTATACGAATCTCTACTTCTGCTCCATTTCAGGCTGCATGGCGACCGAAAGAGTGCGAGAGAGGGTTCAAAATGTGAAAGGCAGTGTATATGGAAGAGGCAGAGAGAAAGAACGAATACTTTTCTCATTTAGACTTTGCTGAGTTCATCCCTTAAGTTGATACACCAACCAATCAGGTCCTGTAAACATAGGATGTTAATTTCTCGTCAGATTAAAATTATATAATTATCTTGATCCCTATGTTGGCTTGAGGTGCTTTGTGAGATTTTTCATCTTTGAACAGGGTTAAAGTTATTGATTAATAAGATTTCAAACTTGAAAACTTCAAGCTTTTAAGTATGTAACGAAAGGAACAGACCTGTACGGGAAGGAGCCAATTGAAGGAATCCATCTGCTTTTTTTTTCAGAGAAGGAAGTAAGGGTTACTTCTAAGCCTGCCTCGCCCTTTACACTAATTTATAAAAGCTTCTCGCCAACAGTCCCCTAATCAATATAAAGTTAGTTTCGGCAAATGCCAGTTTCCGTGTCAGCTCGCATGTATCACAGCGTCAGGCTAGTAATAGCCTTTGCTGCGCCGCTAACAGCGAAGTGATAAGTGACAGTAATTAGCAAGTTCTTTTAAGGCCTTTGTGTAAATAAGCACATTTAATTTATTTGTACATATGATACATTAGCTGATAGTAATTCATATTTTCCATTTATTTATTTATTAGTTAGTAAGGGCAGTAGGTCTGATTGTTAGCTGTAATTATGCTTATTAGTAGGTGTAATTATTTTTTGTAATAAATTAACTTACATTTATATATATCCTTAAATTATTATTGACCCATAGCTCATGACATTATGTTGACTTGATCAGCTCGGTTTTTTAAATGATTCCAGTTGATACCAATGTTGGCTAGACATGTTTTGTAAAATATTTCTTGGTTCAAGTGGAGCAATATCAGGGCTATAATTTCTGAGGGCTATATGTTAGTTTTAAACTAATAATTATTGTTAGTCTATTTATTTATGAGAGAATTATACTTTAAATTTTGTTTATTTCTAAAAACGCATATGATATTTTTTTTGGACCTTCTGATATTGTATCCCCGTTTCGTCATAGTTCAGCAGTCTTCAAATGACCGGCTGTTGAGCTTGTGTCATTCCAGGCCAAATTTTTCCTGTTCCTCGTCGTCCTGGAGAAAGAGGCTCCAGCTATTTGTGTATTCCCTCATGGAGCGAAGGGACTGGCTGCAAGGGCCTTGTTAGCTAGGGAACATCTATCGATTATACATTCCGTATTGTATTTGAAGTGCTTGCCCCAGAGCCAACAAACTTCCCACATCATTTCTCCTTGGGTAAACACATTTCTCCCTTCACAACTTGTCTCATTTGAATTATTCCCTTTTTTATTCGATTCCATAAATCCAATGTTTTCTACCGGATCTGAATATTTTCTTCTTCCAGAGCGGAGTATTTGCATTTAATCTGGCTCCACCATTATGGGCCGCGAAGGTTCATCTTCCGGTCGCGTGAAAGAATATACAGTTCAGCCTTGGGGTTTTTGGCATTTTATTTTTCACTGCAGGAGTTTCTTGAAACATTTTTTAGACATATTGGTGTACACATGTATTTACCGACTCTTTATCTGCTCTTTCAGCTTTACAAAGCCCTTTCACCAACCAACATCTCACAATAGACACTTTAATTGTAATAGATCATCTTAACGAGAAAGGTAGCAAAGTGACACTTAAATGGATACCTAGTCACCGCGGAATTTCAGGCAATGAAAATGCGGACGTACTAGTATAGAAAGGGATAAAAGATGGTGAGGATGTACTCCAAAGCCACCTTGAATGATGTAAAGGCGCTAGTTAAAAAATTAGTACTTAATAAGTGGGAAAATATATGGAGGTCAACCAAAGACAACAAGTTACGTGAGATAAAATCTACTCCGAGGGTATGGTCCAGTTCCATATCAACTGTCCGTTAGAGAGAAGTGGTATTGGCCAGGCTAAGAATAGGACACACAAGACTTACTCATGGCTAAATAATGGCAAAGGATAACCCATCCATTTGTGAGGTCTGTGGACAACTTCTTACCATCTAACATATTTTTACACAGTGCCTAAAATATAAAGAGACAAGGAAAAAATATAACTTAAATGGGACTCTAGACGAAATTCTATTGGATGACGATAAAGTCATCGACTCTGTAATGAACTTTCTGAAAGAGGGCAGGCTATTAAATCTTATCTAGATGCATTTTCAGTATGCTTCTTTTCTATTCTATCTCGATTTTTTTTTTTATAACAAATTTCATAGAATCCTAGTGCAAAGAAATTACTATGTACACCACATAACTATTTGCATTAACAATAAATTACAACTCACCATGACCTATTGCTAAGAAATTATTCTTCTTGAAAATACCTTCCCGCTTCTAATAATATCTCCCTGGCTACCATGTGATAATCGAGAATTTAAAAAATTCATACATCCGTGAAAAATTTATAAATTAATACCATAGGCCATACCTTCATATAAATGAAGATTAATAAAACGGACTATATTTTTATTTAAAAAAATAATAAATTGACTTATTAACTTTTACCCAATAAACACCATTTGTTATTATCTCATAAAAATTCATATTAATATTAGATTTCTGTAATGCTGCAACAAAATCCAGTTAACGACAGAACTGACATAGAGCAAATTTCTAAAATTTTCAACATTCTAAAAAACTCTCGGCCCTCTTCCAAAATCAAACCGTCTACTTGTCTCCTATATCCATTAGGCTACTTATCCGAAATAACTCCTACCTATGTTTCCCGATATTATCCTCCTTTGAAGCAGGCCGCTCTCTCTTCCTCATCCTTTACCTGTTCCTCTTAAATTTCCTTATTTTCAAACCTTATCTCTCAAATGAAGATTTGATCCAGGTGACACGTCCCCTCTCAGATTCATGGTATCCAGTATGAGATGAATTCTCTAGGCATATTATTATTGTTTTCCTTAGCATTTCATAACGCATTACATTTAGTTATGTTAAGTTTATGTAATAATAATCCAATATTTGTTGGGTTTATTTTTTTTTTCTTCCATTTTTCTGACTATATTGTATTCCAACAGCCCCAAAGATGGCTTACAATGTAATTCGAAATGTCTGTAGACAATAAAAATTACATTTTTAAAAATTGTACTTTGCATAAACGATTTTCAATATTTTCTCTATTGCGGTCTTATTGTAAGTCACCCTCAAGAAAAAAATAAAATTCTGTGGGATTCAATTGCAAACTGAACATTGCCTTTTCCTAATGCCTCCGAAACCCTGTCAACTCCAAAGAACTACTTCCTCAGAGATGTCTAGCTTGTCTTACGCTGTCATATGCTATCACACAGCCCCCGGATCGGTATCGATCAGCCGTGTCTGCAGCATCTGTTCAGGCACCGCTGAAACCGAATGCCTCCGCTCTAATCACATCAGCTGACAGCAGTCCAACGAGAGCCATATTGAGCTCGATCACAGCTCTCATTATCATCCCTCTTTGTTGTGGCAAAGCCCTTTTCAGATATGTTGCACTCTCCCCCACATGGCCTCAGGGGAACGAGAAATATGAAGAAATGTTTGAGGGTTATCTGCCATATTCATTTTCATTTTCCTGAATTCCTTGTATGAATACAAGTGTAAAATTTCCTTTTTTTATTCTTCGAGTTTCGAGGATATAGCAACGCTAAAGGAAATAAGTCTGGTCATTGAATCTCATAACAAATGCTCGATATATTTTTGACACAAAAAAAATATTTCGCTAAAATTAAAAATAATCTAAGACAGAGGGAAGCTTGTTTAGAAGAAAAATGGATACTCTCAAAATTTTTATTTAGACAGTAATAAAAGACACATACCATGTAATTCGTAACTGCATAAAAAATTCATTTGATTTTACTTTCTCTGGCCATTGGTACTCTGCTGGTAGGTACTACCAATAGTATGGGTTTCAGAAAATGTAATTAACTTCATATAACTTCATAAAAAATTAAATCCATTTCTCTTGCTGCTTTCACACGAAAGCGAAACACTTGTGATTCTTCCTTTTTATTAGCTGTTTGAGAGTTGTAAGCGTTACATGAAACATACACACTTACACATGTATGTCGCACCCCTCCCCGAACTCGCTCTTACGGGACATGAGAAATCTTTATGGATTTATTCGTTTATANAAAAGAATTATATATATATATTGACTGGGGGTCACCATATCAATCGGGCGGTTTGCGTATTTTACCACATACGAGGCAATGACAAAGCGACGCTAGACCTCTCCCAGGAAGAAGTAATGTTTAGTGACACACAGTGTCACAACAATAACGCTCCCTGCAATAATAACACTATTTTGGTATATGATGAATACGAGCCCAGTTTGGGAAAAACCAAGGAAACGTAATCAGGACCTTTGGCATGTTAATTTAGCACGCTCACCGCTATACGACGGGTGTTCCATAGGATCCAATAAATGAAGGACAGGGCTGTTCTAAAGCCTCCCCTTCCCCCACAGTGGTGAAAGGGGCTGGAGGAGGAGTAAAAAAAACTTAAAGGTTCAACTAATTTAAAGAAGGGATATAAAAACTCCTAGGAGAAATACACCTCAAACTGTTTCCTTTTATTAAAAATTTTTCTTACATTGGCTTTTTGATTTCACATTAAATAACGTAACTTCGGAAAACATGGTTGTATGCTGTTGAAATCCTTTAAAAGTTTTTCTAGACCGTTTTGAGCAAGAAGTCACTCCGTTGGTTGTCACTATTTAAAATAAAAAAAGATTTACAATAAACAATAATACAGCGAGCTGCACCAACATAGTCCACTGTTGCCTGTATCCTCTCGCAGCGCTCTCTTCCACTTGGCCTTCTCCATCCAGTGCTCAGGGCAACCCTCTCCCTAAGAGCAATGGCTCGCCCAGCTCATCCTTCCATCTTCTCGGCCTTTGTCACATGCGATTTCCAGGCGGTGTTCACAGGAACACTCTGCTCGGCCACTTCTTCCCATCCATACCACATATATGAATGAACCACAGAAGCTTATTCCTCGCCACTCTCTCAACCAGCCGCCTTTATAATCTCTATACTCTTTACTTCTCTCACTTTTATGGTTATAGGCGTTTCTGTCACTCTTCTCAAGAATTCTTACCCCCGTAACGTGGAACCTGTGTAGGGAATGCTTTGATATAGAACCACTCCATTGAGATTTTCAACATTACCAATTCCTTCTAATATGTCTTAGATAATTAGTATTTCGTTAGGTTATCTAGGGAAACTCTTATTTTAGATTATTCTATTTATGACTCTAGAAGCAAAACTTTTTGTAATGATGCGTTCTTCGTTCAAAACGTGTCATGAGCTCTTTAGATATTTCACTGTGCTTCTTTTCTGAGTAGCCAGCCGTAGCTTTGACCTGGCCTATACGAATTGTTGAATACTCAGCTTACTCAACGATGGTAAAGAGTAATGAATAAAATAAATAGTTTTCATTGATCTCTATGTTCATCTATTTTTTACCTCGCTTCACGACTTCCCTGTCTGCTATAGTCTCGTCAACTGCGGATCTCTGGTCGTGGGGGGAAGGGTTCAAATCAAGTACCGTCTACACCACTCAATGTATGATCAATTCAGTTCCACTTTCTTTTTCATATATCTTGGCCAATTAGACTCTGGCCAAATCTGCGCCAACTCCCCTGGTTTGGCCTTTTTATGAGCTACCTAGTGTTGAGTGTACAGCGAAGAATACATTGGTGTTGTAAATATTTCAGTTAGTACGCAGCAATAATAAGGGGGATGTGGTCGGCTTGGTCCTACCGAGCACATCCTCCTTCACAGGGCTGTCCCCTAAAGCTATGATGGACCTTATATTCTATTAAAATGATGGGCCGCGAGGCGCCGCGGGGCGGGCTTTGTCTGTCTCTGTCCGCCGGGAAGGGGCCTGTGTCAAGATCAACTTTAAGTTGGTTTTATTAAAAAAATATGGAGGGCGCTGATAACCTCTGCAGTTGAGCGCCGTAAATCCTCCAATAAACAACAACAAGTTTCGATTTCTTTAGAGGAGGTGAAGCTGGATGAAAGGTAAGCGAAGACTAGGATACATCCAATAAGTTTTTCAATCTGTAGTCTGTCTTCGACACTCAAGTTCACCCGATTCTCCTTCCTTCATTAATATTTTTTCAAGGTCTGCTTTTTATGGCTTCCTCCTGAGATCTTTGGACTTTAACCTTTATATCTGTGAAGCTCTGTAACATCATAAAGATAGTATCCGCAAATCCAAGTCTCCAGCCTTTTTAATTAGGTTTATTTTCCATTGGATTCTCCAATGTTCTCCATGTGTTATGTAGTCCTAACACCCTCCACATAATGTTCTCAAGCACAAGATGCTGAGTATAAAAAAAGCAATCACCCTTGCCGCACACCAGAATTGTAGAACTTCGTGGCTAATCTTCGTCGTCTTGCACACCTGCAATCGAAATCTTTTTACCTCTCCTTGATGACAAGACCTCACCTTATTATTTTACGTCTTCCCAAGTTGTAGTTGACTAAAATCTATCTCATTTATGTGGCTGATGCACATTCCGCCCAATTTGATTTTAGGAGTATTCATTCGTATCCTTCCGTTTTTAGGCATTTCACCTCACATCGCAGTGAACTCACAACCTAGGGACTAGCCAAGGTATCTGATTTCTCTACATCAATAATTTTACTAAGATGATTTTAGTTGGGGTTCGGTCAAGGTAGATCCGAAAAACACAAATTTTAAAAATGTATTTTTTAATAAAGGATTATCTGCCAACGTTTCGGCTTACATTGTAAGCTATCTTCAGGGCTATCATGAAGATGAGAGTCATGGAAATGTGAACTTAGGGACAGGACGTCCTCTCTCATCTTCATGATAGCCCTGAAGATAGCTTACAATGTAAGCCGAAACGTTGGCAGATAATCCTTTATTAAAAAATACATTTTTAAAATTTGTGTTTTTCGGATCTACCTTGACCGAACACCAACTAAAATCATCTTAGTAAAATTATTGATGTAGAGAAATCAGATACCTTGGCTAGTCCCTAGGTTGTGAGTTCACTGCGATGTGAGGTGAAATGCCTAAAAACGGAAGGATACGAATGAATACTCCTAAAATCAAATTGGGCGGAATGTGCATCAGCCACATAAATGAGATAGATTTTAGTCAACTACAACTTGGGAAGACGTAAAATAATAAGGTGAGGTCTTGTCATCAAGGAGAGGTAAAAAGATTTCGATTGCAGGTGTGCAAGACGACGAAGATTAGCCACGAAGTTCTACAATTCTGGTGTGCGGCAAGGGTGATTGCTTTTTTTATACTCAGCATCTTGTGCTTGAGAACATTATGTGGAGGGTGTTAGGACTACATAACACATGGAGAACATTGGAGAATCCAATGGAAAATAAACCTAATTAAAAAGGCTGGAGACTTGGATTTGCGGATACTATCTTTATGATGTTACAGAGCTTCACAGATATAAAGGTTAAAGTCCAAAGATCTCAGGAGGAAGCCATAAAAAGCAGACCTTGAAAAAATATTAATGAAGGAAGGAGAATCGGGTGAACTTGAGTGTCGAAGACAGACTACAGATTGAAAAACTTATTGGATGTATCCTAGTCTTCGCTTACCTTTCATCCAGCTTCACCTCCTCTAAAGAAATCGAAACTTGTTGTTGTTTATTGGAGGATTTACGGCGCTCAACTGCAGAGGTTATCAGCGCCCTCCATATTTTTTTAATAAAACCAACTTAAAGTTGATCTTGACACAGGCCCCTTCCCGGCGGACAGAGACAGACAAAGCCCGCCCCGCGGCGCCTCGCGGCCCATCATTTTAATAGAATATAAGGTCCATCATAGCTTTAGGGGACAGCCCTGTGAAGGAGGATGTGCTCGGTGGGACCAAACCGACCACATCCCCCAGGGCGCCTGAAATCGAAACATATTGCTGCGTACTAACTGAAATATTTACAACACCAATGTATTCTTCGCTGTACACTCAACACTAGGTAGCTCATAAAAAGGCCAAACCAGGAGAGTTGGCGCAGATTTGGTCAGAGTCTAATTGGCCAAGATATATGAAAAAGAAAGTGGAACTGAATTGATCATACATTGAGTGGTGTAGACGGTACTTGATTTGAACCCTTCCCCCCCACGACCTGAGATCCGCAGTTGACGAGACTATAGCAGACAGGGAAGTCGTGAAGCGAGGTAAAAAATAGATGAACATAGAGATCAATGAAAACTATTTATTTTATTCATTACTCTTTACCATCGTTGAGTAAGCTAAGTATTCAACAATTCGTATAGGCCAGGTCAAAGCTACGGCTGGCTACTCAGAAAAGAAGCACAGTGAAATATCTAAAGAGCTCATGACACGTTTTGAACGAAGAACGCATCATTACAAGAAGTTTTGCTTCTAGAGTCATAAATAGAATAATCTAAAATAAGAGTTTCCCTAGATAACCTAACAAAATACTAATTTTCTAAGACATATTAGAAGGAATTGGTAATGTTGAAAATCTCAATGGAGTGGTTCTATATCAAAGCATTCCCTACACAGGTTCCACGTTACGGGGGTAAGAATTCTTGAGAAGAGTGACAGAAACGCCTATAACCATAAAAGTGAGAGAAGTAAAGAGTATAGAGATTATAAAGGCGGCTGGTTGAGAGAGTGGCGAGGAATAAGCTTCTGTGGTTCATTCATATATGTGGTATGGATGGGAAGAAGTGGCCGAGCAGAGTGTTCCTGTGAACACCGCCTGGAAATCGCATGTGACAAGGCCCGAGAAGATGGAAGGATGAGCTGGGCGAGCCATTGCTCTTAGGGAGAGGGTTGCCCTGAGCACTGGATGGAGAAGGCCAAGTGGAAGAGAGCGCTGCGAGAGGATACAGGCAACAGTGGACTATGTTGGTGCAGCTCGCTGTATTATTGTTTATTGTAAATCTTTTTTTATTTTAAATAGTGACAACCAACGGAGTGACTTCTTGCTCAAAACGGTCTAGAAAAACTTTTAAAGGATTTCAACAGCATACAACCATGTTTTCCGAAGTTACGTTATTTAATGTGAAATCAAAAAGCCAATGTAAGAAAAATTTTTAATAAAAGGAAACAGTTTGAGGTGTATTTCTCCTAGGAGTTTTTATATCCCTTCTTTAAATTAGTTGAACCTTTAAGTTTTTTTTACTCCTCCTCCAGCCCCTTTCACCACTGTGGGGGAAGGGGAGGCTTTAGAACAGCCCTGTCCTTCATTTATTGGATCCTATGGAACACCCGTCGTATAGCGGTGAGCGTGCTAAATTAACATGCCAAAGGTCCTTATTACGTTTCCTTGGTTTTTCCCAAACCGGGCTCGTATTCATCATATACCAAAATAGTGATAATATTGCAGGGAGCGTTATTCTTGTGGCACTGTGTGTCACTTAACATTACTTCTTCCTGGGAGAGGTCTAGCGTCGCTTTGTCGTTGCCTCGTATATGGTAAAATACGCAAACCGCCCGATTTATATGGTGACCCCCAGTCAATATATATATATATAT
>KZ808034.1:169716-182728 GCA_000696205.2 Oncopeltus fasciatus
GTGCCACAAGAATAACGCTCCCTGCAATATTATCACTATTTTGGTATATGATGAATACGAGCCCGGTTTGGGAAAAACCAAGGAAACGTAATAAGGACCTTTGGCATGTTAATTTAGCACGCTCACCGCTATACGACGGGTGTTCCATAGGATCCAATAAATGAAGGACAGGGCTGTTCTAAAGCCTCCCCTTCCCCCACAGTGGTGAAAGGGGCTGGAGGAGGAGTAAAAAAAACTTAAAGGTTCAACTAATTTAAAGAAGGGATATAAAAACTCCTAGGAGAAATACACCTCAAACTGTTTCCTTTTATTAAAAATTTTTCTTACATTGGCTTTTTGATTTCACATTAAATAACGTAACTTCGGAAAACATGGTTGTATGCTGTTGAAATCCTTTAAAAGTTTTTCTAGACCGTTTTGAGCAAGAAGTCACTCCGTTGGTTGTCACTATTTAAAATAAAAAAAGATTTACAATAAACAATAATACAGCGAGCTGCACCAACATAGTCCACTGTTGCCTGTATCCTCTCGCAGCGCTCTCTTCCACTTGGCCTTCTCCATCCAGTGCTCAGGGCAACCCTCTCCCTAAGAGCAATGGCTCGCCCAGCTCATCCTTCCATCTTCTCGGGCCTTGTCACATGCGATTTCCAGGCGGTGTTCACAGGAACACTCTGCTCGGCCACTTCTTCCCATCCATACCACATATATGAATGAACCACAGAAGCTTATTCCTCGCCACTCTCTCAACCAGCCGCCTTTATAATCTCTATACTCTTTACTTCTCTCACTTTTATGGTTATAGGCGTTTCTGTCACTCTTCTCAAGAATTCTTACCCCCGTAACGTGGAACCTGTGTAGGGAATGCTTTGATATAGAACCACTCCATTGAGATTTTCAACATTACCAATTCCTTCTAATATGTCTTAGAAAATTAGTATTTTGTTAGGTTATCTAGGGAAACTCTTATTTTAGATTATTCTATTTATGACTCTAGAAGCAAAACTTCTTGTAGTGATGCGTTCTTCGTTCAAAACGTGTCATGAGCTCTTTAGATATTTCACTGTGCTTCTTTTCTGAGTAGCCAGCCGTAGCTTTGACCTGGCCTATACGAATTGTTGAATACTTAGCTTACTCAACGATGGTAAAGAGTAATGAATAAAATAAATAGTTTTCATTGATCTCTATGTTCATCTATTTTTTACCTCGCTTCACGACTTCCCTGTCTGCTATAGTCTCGTCAACTGCGGATCTCAGGTCGTGGGGGGGAAGGGTTCAAATCAAGTACCGTCTACACCACTCAATGTATGATCAATTCAGTTCCACTTTCTTTTTCATATATCTTGGCCAATTAGACTCTGACCAAATCTGCGCCAACTCTCCTGGTTTGGCCTTTTTATGAGCTACCTAGTGTTGAGTGTACAGCGAAGAATACATTGGTGTTGTAAATATTTCAGTTAGTACGCAGCAATAATAAGGGGGATGTGGTCGGCTTGGTCCTACCGAGCACATCCTCCTTCACAGGGCTGTCCCCTAAAGCTATGATGGACCTTATATTAATTAAAATGATGGGTTGCGAGGCGCCGCGGGGCGGGCTCTGTCTGTCTCTGTCCGCCGGGATGGGGCCTGTGTCAAGATCAACTTAAAGTTGGTTTTATTCAAAAATATGGAGGGCGCTGATAACCTCTGCAGTTGAGCGCCGTAAATCCTCCAATAAACAAAAGTTTCGATTTCTTTAGAGGAGGTGAAGCTATATGAAAGGTAAGCGAAGACTAGGACACATCCAAAAAGTTCTTCAATCTGTAGTCTGTCTTCGACACTCAAGTTCACCTGAATCTCCTTCCTCCATTAATATTCTTTATTCAAGGCCTGCTTTTTTTGGCTTCCTCCTGAGATCTTTGGAACTTTAACCTTTTTATCTGTGAAGCTCTGGAACATCATAAAGACATTATCCGCAAATTCAAATCTCCAGCCTCTTTAATTAGGTTTATTTTCCATTGGATTCTCCATTGTTCTCCATTTGTTATGTAGTCCTAACACCCTCCACATAATGTGCTCAAGCACAAGATGCTGAGTATAAAAAAAGCAATCACCCTTGCCGCACACCAGAATTGTAGAACTTCGTGGCTAATCTTCGTCGTCTTGCACACCTGCAATCGAAATCTTTTTACCTCTCCTTGATGACAAGACCTCACCTTATTATTTTACGTCTTCCCAAGTTGTAGTTGACTAAAATCTATCTCATTTATGTGGCTGATGCACATTCCGCCCAATTTGATTTTAGGAGTATTCATTCGTATCCTTCCGTTTTTAGGCATTTCACCTCACATCGCAGTGAACTCACAACCTAGGGACTAGCCAAGGTATCTGATTTCTCTACATCAATAATTTTACTAAGATGATTTTAGTTGGGGTTCGGTCAAGGTAGATCCGAAAAACACAAATTTTAAAAATGTATTTTTTAATAAAGGATTATCTGCCAACGTTTCGGCTTACATTGTAAGCTATCTTCAGGGCTATCATGAAGATGAGAGTCATGGAAATGTGAACTTAGGGACAGGACGTCCTCTCTCATCTTCATGATAGCCCTGAAGATAGCTTACAATGTAAGCCGAAACGTTGGCAGATAATCCTTTATTAAAAAATACATTTTTAAAATTTGTGTTTTTCGGATCTACCTTGACCGAACACCAACTAAAATCATCTTAGTAAAATTATTGATGTAGAGAAATCAGATACCTTGGCTAGTCCCTAGGTTGTGAGTTCACTGCGATGTGAGGTGAAATGCCTAAAAACGGAAGGATACGAATGAATACTCCTAAAATCAAATTGGGCGGAATGTGCATCAGCCACATAAATGAGATAGATTTTAGTCAACTACAACTTGGGAAGACGTAAAATAATAAGGTGAGGTCTTGTCATCAAGGAGAGGTAAAAAGATTTCGATTGCAGGTGTGCAAGACGACGAAGATTAGCCACGAAGTTCTACAATTCTGGTGTGCGGCAAGGGTGATTGCTTTTTTTATACTCAGCATCTTGTGCTTGAGAACATTATGTGGAGGGTGTTAGGACTACATAACACATGGAGAACATTGGAGAATCCAATGGAAAATAAACCTAATTAAAAAGGCTGGAGACTTGGATTTGCGGATACTATCTTTATGATGTTACAGAGCTTCACAGATATAAAGGTTAAAGTCCAAAGATCTCAGGAGGAAGCCATAAAAAGCAGACCTTGAAAAAATATTAATGAAGGAAGGAGAATCGGGTGAACTTGAGTGTCGAAGACAGACTACAGATTGAAAAACTTATTGGATGTATCCTAGTCTTCGCTTACCTTTCATCCAGCTTCACCTCCTCTAAAGAAATCGAAACTTGTTGTTGTTTATTGGAGGATTTACGGCGCTCAACTGCAGAGGTTATCAGCGCCCTCCATATTTTTTTAATAAAACCAACTTAAAGTTGATCTTGACACAGGCCCCTTCCCGGCGGACAGAGACAGACAAAGCCCGCCCCGCGGCGCCTCGCGGCCCATCATTTTAATAGAATATAAGGTCCATCATAGCTTTAGGGGACAGCCCTGTGAAGGAGGATGTGCTCGGTGGGACCAAACCGACCACATCCCCCAGGGCGCCTGAAATCGAAACATATTGCTGCGTACTAACTGAAATATTTACAACACCAATGTATTCTTCGCTGTACACTCAACACTAGGTAGCTCATAAAAAGGCCAAACCAGGAGAGTTGGCGCAGATTTGGTCAGAGTCTAATTGGCCAAGATATATGAAAAAGAAAGTGGAACTGAATTGATCATACATTGAGTGGTGTAGACGGTACTTGATTTGAACCCTTCCCCCCCACGACCTGAGATCCGCAGTTGACGAGACTATAGCAGACAGGGAAGTCGTGAAGCGAGGTAAAAAATAGATGAACATAGAGATCAATGAAAACTATTTATTTTATTCATTACTCTTTACCATCGTTGAGTAAGCTAAGTATTCAACAATTCGTATAGGCCAGGTCAAAGCTACGGCTGGCTACTCAGAAAAGAAGCACAGTGAAATATCTAAAGAGCTCATGACACGTTTTGAACGAAGAACGCATCATTACAAGAAGTTTTGCTTCTAGAGTCATAAATAGAATAATCTAAAATAAGAGTTTCCCTAGATAACCTAACAAAATACTAATTTTCTAAGACATATTAGAAGGAATTGGTAATGTTGAAAATCTCAATGGAGTGGTTCTATATCAAAGCATTCCCTACACAGGTTCCACGTTACGGGGGTAAGAATTCTTGAGAAGAGTGACAGAAACGCCTATAACCATAAAAGTGAGAGAAGTAAAGAGTATAGAGATTATAAAGGCGGCTGGTTGAGAGAGTGGCGAGGAATAAGCTTCTGTGGTTCATTCATATATGTGGTATGGATGGGAAGAAGTGGCCGAGCAGAGTGTTCCTGTGAACACCGCCTGGAAATCGCATGTGACAAGGCCCGAGAAGATGGAAGGATGAGCTGGGCGAGCCATTGCTCTTAGGGAGAGGGTTGCCCTGAGCACTGGATGGAGAAGGCCAAGTGGAAGAGAGCGCTGCGNATAAAATAAATAAATAAAAATAAATAATCAGTACTTATCAGGCAGTAGTGAAGAAAGATGTTATTTCTGGAAAACAGCTTAACTGAATTTGGTAAACTTTGGGTGTTCGTTTCCATCTCTTTTGATCTTAATTCACAAGAGTTTGGTCAATATACTCTTATGTGAATAAAGTTAAGTTTTGAAACTTTATAATTTCTCTACCAGCCAAACCATATAACTTTTGTCCTTACGTCCCGGCTATTTCGGCAAATGCATTAGCGTATACATTCTTTGTTATTCTAGTTTTATTTGTATCTCCAACAGCCAGCTTACAAGTAAATAGGTTTGTTTTGTGCAACGGCAGTCTAGTCAAATATAGTGACCAAGAGCTTAGTATTTGAGATCTTCCTAAGATTCAGACAACTTTTAAACAGATTTTCATAAAATAATTAATTAATAAAAATAATAAAACAAAAACACTATTTTTGAACAAATGAAGTCCAATAAAGTCTCAGATTAGAGAATTAAGTGCAAAAAAACACAAGAAGAAAACTTAAATTGAAAAATGCAGATTAATTCAGACACATGTTGCTTTGAGAAAAGCAGATACATGTTTCTGTTATAATTATATCATAATTATTAATTATAAATTAAGCAATTATAAACAAATTTCCGCCCCCTACCGTTTCATTGGCAGATTTTATTGAATAACGAGCTTATACAGCGATTAGTAAAAAAAAAAAAAAAAAGCTGAAATACGGAATTTGATTTCATTATTTTAAAATTTTCTTCACTAACAAAGGGCAAAAAATACCCGAACATTTTACTCTTGATGATTTTTTCTTATTGTGTGTTCACTGCACTCTGTATCCCACCTGTTCTTGATTGCTATATATCGCAGCNGAAGCAAAAATTTCAGATCAAAATTCAAGTTGTCATTTTAAAAAAAAAAACGTCATAGAAGCCCAGGGGGAAACGCGTTACGGATAGGTCAATTCTGGACCAGCGACTCCCAAGAGAAGGTGCTTAGTAAGCTATTTTTTTCCCATTTAATGAAGAACGGTAGCCATTCTGGGCTGGGTATTACCCAGGCAGTTCTGAGTACACCAGGAGTTCTAGTGGTCAATACAAATAGAACCACATTAAGAAACATTCAACTATGCACTGTAATATTGAATCTAGGATCTTAGGCGCAGTAGTCTTATTGTACAAATAATCAGTACTAGGACCCAAGTGGTTGGGATGCCATAAAAAAATAAAATAAATAAATTGTATTCTAACAATTTATGATATGATGTTGTATTATATCAATTATTAGGTAAATTATAGTACTCTACAGATCGATTACTTACGTAGCCATGGGTAACCTCCCTTTCTAGTTTTCAGAATTGACGTAGTCATTACAGCGGAAGGTTTGATTCTAATTATTAACGCCTGTTTTTCTATAAATCACTTTTTAAGCTTCTAAATGGGCGAAAGCATAAGAAGCAAAAATTTCAGATCAAAATTCAAGTTGTCATTTTAAAAAAAAAAACGTCATAGAAGCCCAGGGGGAAACGCGTTACGGATAGGTCAATTCTGGACCAGCGACTCCCAAGAGAAGGTGCTTAGTAAGCTATTTTTTTCCCATTTAATGAAGAACGGTAGCCANCTGAGGGGGCATTCTGCCGAGGTTTTCTAGCATTCGCCTTAACACTTTTACGGGCAGCTATCCTTCCAACTCCAGACCGAAGTTCTTCCAGCTAAATGATCCCAATGTCCGCGACAAGCATTGATAAGAATCCGGCCACTGATGGTAGTGGAGACCTTCCCCACTCCCCACTCCACTGTGCTTTTTTTTGGAAACCCCAAAGCCTAGAATGATTGCAGACGCAAATAGACAGTACTGTTCTATTGTTCACGACAAAATAAGGTTTCATTACCTTAGTTGGAATAACTTTATTCATTTAGTTAATTTTATTACCTTAGTATCATTACTTTATTTAATAAAGGCCGCCTCCCTTAACGAATCAATAAGAAACCTTTAACTTTTAATGGGCTTTTCCCTTCAGAATTCGGCTCTATCGCGTTTACCAGGGAAAAAAAGCACTAATGGACCCTTTCCGTATTCCCTCTCTAGGGCTTTTACATTGAATAATAATATCCCCATCGATGTTCATTCCACCTCTGAGAATTATGGAAACTTCTCAGGAGCCAAAAAAGTTTTCATAAGAACGTAAAGCTAGAAAGTTACCTATTCAGCATCATGCTGGAAAGCTCGCCTTAAACCTAGAGTTCAGGTACCGTGTATAGAGTACCCCATGACCATAAATTCAGCAAAAGAATAAGCAGGGAATGAAACTTATAGGGGTAACTATGCTAGAGGAATAGGAAACATCTTCCTGAGGAGGAGTGATAATACGGTTACCCACAAAAATGGGAAGGGTTAAGAAGACTTCTAGATCACTAGGATCTGAAGAAATGAGGGGAACCGTTCTAGATTTTAAAATGCCCTCAATTCAAGGAAGTATAAAGGACAGCTACTAGACAAAATGTATATAATTAGGCAGGTTATAGATAATAGTGTTGAGAATAAAAACTGAAGTCTTTAGTCATGGAAGTGTTGGAAATGTGAACTTTGGGACAGGACGTCCTCTCTCATCTTCATGATAGCCCTGAAGATGGCTTACAATGTATGCCGAAACGTTGGCAGATAATCCTTTAATAAAAAAATACATTTTTTTAAATTTGTGTTTTTTGGATCTACCTTTACCGAACCCCAACTAAAATCATCTTAGAGTTGAAGTCTTTAATCTTTTGTCAAAACTTTATTTATTAAAAAAAAAAAAAAATAATTTGGAGAAGACGAAGAATATAGTATGAAGACAAAGCTATAGAAGAATTGAACAAGAACGATTATCTCAAAAAAGCCAAAGGTGTTGTAGAAGCAACAATAAGGATCGTGAAAAGTCAAAGGAAACGGCCATCAGACAGGTCACGTTAATGGCTTAGGGAAGTTAGAATTGAGAGGTTACTTCAAGAATAACAGATAGACTAGGACCAGAGCGTTTTCACTACAAATCAGGCGGAGAACCAGGACCTACTCAGCTGAGGCAGCGATCGAGAAGCGCTGAAACAGAAAACCTTCAGAGAGAGGAAATCTGCAGAATTATCCCTCTATGCTCTATATTGCAAGATATTCCCTACTAACCTTTAACGAAGGGAATTGGGATTCCCATTTTACCAAATGGCCGATGGACTAGCATCACTNGACCCTTTCCGTATTCCCTCTCTAGGGCTTTTACATTGAATAATAATATCCCCATCGATGTTCATTCCACCTCTGAGAATTATGGAAACTTCTCAAGAGCCAGAGAAGTTTCCATAAGAACGTAAAGCTAGAAATATAAACCTATTCAGCCTCATGCTGGAGAGCTCGCCTTAAACCTAGTGTTCAGGTACCGTGTATAGAGTACTCCATGACCATTAATTCAGCAATCTAAAAGAATAAGCAGGGAATGAAACCTATAGGTGACTATGCTAGAGGAATAGGAAACATCTTCCTGAGAAGGAGCGATAATACGGTTACCCACAAAAATGGGAAGGGTTAAGAAGACTTCTAGATCACTAGGATCTGAAGAAATGAGGGCAACCGTTATAGATTTTAAAATGCCCTCAAGTATAGAGGACAGCCACTAGACAAAGTGTATATAATTAGGCAGGTTATAGTTAATGCAGTCGAGAATTAAAACTGAAGTCTTTTGTCAAAACTTTATTTATTAATAATGAGAAAAATAATTTTGAAAAGACGAAGAGTATAGTATGGGGACAAAGCTATAGAAGAATTGAACAAGAACGATTAGCTCAAAAAAGCCAAAGGTGAGTAGAAGCAACAATAAGGTTCGCCAAAGGTCAAAGGAAAGAGCCATCAAACAGGTCACGTTAATGGTTTAGAGAAGTTAGAATTGAGAGGTTACTTCGAGAATAACAGATTGGCTAGGATCAGAACGTTCTCACTACAAATCAGGCGGAGAACCAGGACCTTCTCAGCAGAGGCAGCGATCGAGAAGCGCTGAAACAGAAAACCTTCAGAGAGAGGAAATCTGCAGAATTATCCCTCTATGCTCTATATTGCAAGATATTCCCTACTAACCTTTAACGAAGGGAATTGGGATTCCCATTTTACCAAATGACCGATGGACTAGCATCACTAGAGTAAGTAGGATAAAAACATACGGATAAAAAATACGTAGGATAAAAAATATCGGAATTTATTTTTAATTTATAATTTAATGTTTACTTGTAAACAACTGTTTAATTTCATGTAAGTGTGGTCCATCAAAATACATGAAATTTTAAGGTTAAATAATGGGATTTAAGTATAACATAGCATTAATAGATGAAGGGCCGCATTATTGACCTATATTTTTTGTGTCAATTAGACAGACTGTTTTTGTTTTGTTTTTTGGGCGGGGGAGGGTGGTTGTTGTTAGAATTGTTTTTATCTTAGTTTACGTTTTATCTCCTATGAGTATCCTGTTAATAGATGTTTGTGTTGGACTGGGAGGTATCTAAGCAAATATTATTGCCATGTTATTAGATGATTTAAGTTGATGTTCGGTCAAGGTACATCCTAAAAAATACAAAATTAAAAAAAGTGTATTTAAAAAAAAATTATCTGCCAACGTTTTGGCTTACATTGTAAGCCATCTTCAGGGCTGCCTATCATGAAGACGAGAGAGAACGTCCTGTCCCTAAGTATTTTTGTGGATCTACCTTCACCGAACCCCAACTAAAATCATCTAATAATAATATCTACGGTCAAAAAACTCTCCATTATTGGTAGTACTCAGTCATTGAAAGTGAACTTAGGGACAGGACGTCCTCTCTCGTATTCATGATAGGCAGACCTGAAGATGGATTACAATGTAAGCCGAAACGTTGGCAGATAATCTTCTAAAAAAAATACACTTTTTTTAAATTTGTATTTTTTTGGATCTACCTTGACCGAACCCCAACTAAAATCATTTAATAATAATATCTACGGTCAAAAAACTCTCCATTTGAACATTATTGCCATGAGTTTGTTAGTCGATGCTGTTTCAAATGATTTATAACAAAACCTATTGCAGAAAAGTTATAAGAATTGATAACTGAACTGTTCCAAACTAATTTTCATGAAATTTTATAGACAGTATGGATTTTCCTTTTAATATAATTTATCAAATATAAGTGTGATATGAACATATTATATTAAGTGATGAAAACTTATAACTTCTAATAATTATAACTATTAGAAAGTTAAACTTATCAAGCTCGAGCATAATTCCTTTTAACAAACATAATGGAAAAGTGCATTTTTGGTACTTAACGATTTCGTATCTCGTAGCTAAATCTCATTGGTGTTGTGACCTTAAATACTGCCTTCATACATTCATGTAAGTCCCCCCTCTTTCAGTTCTAGTTAAATGCCACTTCTAAAGAAAACAAGCAGCCGATCATACTCTGTTCTATATGAAATAGTGATATGTGTCTATCACTAAACCATAATTTTTATATCATTTCATTATCCTTTAAGGATCTCCAATTTTTTTTTTTTCCCCACCTTACTCAAACCAAACCTCTTATAGCTTCCGCACAGTAGATATTTCATTCAGAGGGCAGTATCATACCATTTCTTTGTTATATTATTGTACTTATTTTTGTAATCCTAAATCAATTTAATTTTTTGAAGATATAGTTTTAAAATTTAAAATTTCTCTCATATTTGCTCTTTGTTTTTGAGATGGATAAATCTAAAATAATTCCAAGTGGATTTAATAATATATCCTATAACTAATTTTGTCATTAAAAATTACGTTGCAGTAAGGCACATTATCGACTAGCAATAATCATAAAACAAAATCGCTGCACATTATTCTACACAATGCTTCATTTTCTTACTCATTCATCAATATATTTTTACATTCATTTAATAGAAATGTATATGACGAAAATTTTTTATTTAGTATATTTATCCTGGGAAAATCCTGAGTTGAATAAATTCGTCTCGAAGTTAAGTTAGCTGTTTATAAAATATCACTCTTTACTCATCCTCCTTAGAGCCGTGTCACTTAGTTTACATGAAACAAGGTACTTCAAAAAGACAGGTTTATTTATTAAATTTCTTAATAAATTAATAGTTTTAACCTTGGAAGTAAACTAAGAGAACGCCGAACTCTGAGTGAGCCCAAAATTTTAAAAATGAATGCGTCCAAATTACATCAACACCAGATCCTTAAGAATAAATAAATATTAATTTAGTTGTGGTTTATTATCCCACGTAAATTTTAAACAATTAATGAGAGGGAATAGAATAACAAATCTATCTGTCCCAGACAGGTTCGAGTCCTGTCTGGGACAGATAGACTTGTGTTGGGGATTTAATAAGTTTACTGGCTCGTCCCGAGGGTGTAATGGAAGCATACCGGCCCGGAAAGCAGGAGATCCAGGTTCGAGTCCTGGCTGGGGCAGATAGATTTGTTATTCTATTTCCTCTCATTAGTTGCTAAAAAATAAATATTTGGATGTTAGAGAAATTTAAAACTTTCAATCCTTAATTTAACCCCTTTACAATTGATGGATCAATCTCGTAAAAAAAAAACGCACGTATTCCATGTCCGAGCGGATAAAACAGACATCACAACTGCAATTGAAATGTTTACTGTGTTGATATAGTGTACAGCGTACAGCCATTTACCTTTATAAGTTTTATTCATTGAAAATCGCGTGCTTTGAAACGAAAAAGAAAATTTTATTTTTTTAAAGGAACTTCACTTTTCTTATATTCACAAAAGAAATATGACAACTCCATTAAATTAATAATTTATGAAGACATAACCTAATAATTGGTATATAAGTAATAAAAGTTTTATTTGAAAATGGCAGTATAGACAAACATCCATACTTAAAGTACGATTAAATGAATCATCGACCATATATTTATGATTAAATAAAAATTTTTTTCATGCATATATGCAAAAATATGAAATTTTTGGGGCAAGTTATGAAAGTGATTTTTTAGATCGATTACAATACTTTATTTTATAAAAAAAATAAAATACCTAAAAACTGTAGCTAGGGAATTTTAAAAAAATATTGGGGAGGAGTTATTGGAGCTAGAAATAAGGTTTATATTAACCGTTAGACACTATCAATTTTATAAAATTGCAATTCTATCTACAACTTTGTTCATTTCAATAAAATGTTTTTTACTGAAGATGGAAATAGAAGAATAAGTCAGGGTTGTATGAGTGAGTGTATTTTTTCAAACATAAATCTTTCTGTTAGATTTGTATATGAAAACGAAAAAAAAAAAGGGATGAAAACAATAATATTTTTATCACGAATCATGTGGAAAAACATCAATTTCGATTGATAAATATCTCACGTTTTATCTTTAATTATGGAAATGAAATATGGAAAGGCTAGAAGAGAGCGCTTCTTTTTTTTCCTTGTAGCAAAAAATATATTTCCACTTTTAATGCTTTCTGACCTTAAATAAGTAAAGTATTGAAAATCAAATGTGTCGTGAAAAAGAATGATGTAGCTTTTCAATTTATTTGAGGGTGAGAAAAAAAAAATCTGTGAGAGTACGAAGAGGGTTGTCAGGGGGTTAATGGGGATTTAAGGAAAACAAACGAGCAGCCGCTCACTTGGCCATTTGTTGGGAGGCTCAGCGGGCCGTGGCGTTCCTCAGGGGTGAATTGTGTTACCCGTCATTTCATTACTTATGACCGCTTGAATTTATCTTGCCCGATAAGAGTAAGTACATGTTGCTGAAGATAGTTACCACTTGTATTCGTCGAAGATATCATGAAAGATATCTTCAAGACATGAAAGGTATCTTGTTAAATTTACTAGGCCAACATTACCCGAGTTTTTGTTCTCCAAATAAAAATTAAATTGAGTTGTTAGTATTTAGGTACTGGTGGTCTCATGACCTTCTTAGAGCAAATATCACGGTATGCAAAAAAAGGAAATCAGAAAGTTGCTTATTTTTATAAATATTATTTTTTGTGGTATTTAATCCCACGTAAATTTTAACAATTTTTAGTGCAAGAGATAAGAATTAAAAATCTAACTGTCACAGCCAGGACTCGAACCTGGATCTAATTAATTGGTAAATGCACCGGCCCGGATAGCAGGAGATCCAGGTTCGAGTCCTGCCTGGGACAGTTAGATTTTTTATTATGTTCCCTTGCACTAAAAATTGTTAATATTTACGTGGGATTAAATACCACAAAAAATAATATTTATAAAATTGAAACTTAAAAGTAAATAACGAGAGTCATTTAAACAGCTTGACAATGTCAGCTCCCTCGAGCATAAGCGATATATTCGTCGGCCTCGGAGGTTGGACTCTCGACACTAGTGCGGGGAATTTAATAACTTATCAGACTTGTCCTGGTAGCATAAGTGGTAAATG
>KZ808034.1:194597-205669 GCA_000696205.2 Oncopeltus fasciatus
TATATAGAATAATTAATTAGTGTATAATTATATGTTTAATTAAGTAATTTTATATTTGCAATATTAAATATAATTAAACATGCAATTAAACACTCATTAATAGTAATAAATTACAAATAAAATTTAACTCATAACTTGAATTAACTAACGTTGGACAACTAAGTACATTAACTCAATTTTTTTATGAAAAAGTGTCCATAGCTCTCATTAGTGAAAACTTCAATAGTAATTATAAAAATTGTAGCGCTGAAATTACTTGGTAATTACATTTCACGTAAGAATGAGGCATACGGTTTCAATAAATAAAATAAAACTGCAAAATAACCATCTTTTAAAATTCGAATGTCAACATTTGAAATCGTAACAATGTCAAACAATTTATGTATATTTCACCCGAATGTATGAAATTACTTAGGTAATGAAGCTTTAATTAATTGAAAGTTATAATATAAAGTCAATAAAGTAGTCTTCCAGATATTTTAAAATTAAAACTAATTTTTAGAAATATGTTAGTAAAAAAAAGGTGATATAGAAGGTGGTGGGTGGTGAGAAGGGGAAGGGGAGAGTGTGTTCTCTAGATGTGGGAGTTGTACGAGAGAGAGCGCATATTCAGGATCGGAATACGATTAGTGGCCGCGATAAGGAAGCGAGCACTCCTATAGCTAATGGGGTGTGTTCTGAGAACATCCCACCTACACCTAGGCCTCTTACTGCTCCTCCACTTATCTCCCGCAAGGAGAACCAAGTCGACTAGAAGCTTACAACCGTCCAGGTCTGATCCCAATCCCAATATTGAGAATCGTTATTGCGGCTTGTGTGTATATGAGGGAATCCTGTTCCGCGGACTGAGAAGGAAGAGGCTGAGAAGAACCAAAAATTAGGGTACATGTGGCGGCGTTTTCGCTGGTTCGAATGTGGTAAATAAATAATAAATATTTAATATTAAAAATAAAAGAAAAAGAAAGAAAAATTGAATATNCATTAAAATAAATTTAATACTAAAAGTAAAGAATAAAAAAATAAAAAAAATAAAAAAATAACCGACCCGCAACAGGCCATGTAGGGCCAGTAGGGAAATATATGTTAAGGGTGCTTTTACTCTACAACCACAGCACGCTAGAGAAAGGTGTGGGCACAACACCATTCCGGCAGCCTGATATTTTCCAATTCAATGAAGAATGGTTTTTGATTAGGGCTGGGAGTTCTTTAGGAGCACGTCAAGAATACTCTGCTGCACTAGAAAACAGATGTACAGAAAGAAACAGCATAATATTAATTATTTAAATGATAACAGTAAGAGGAGCGGTAAGGATTCATTCTCATATAAATAAGTGGCAAACAGCTGCGTTATATATCTCATATATATATATATATAAGTGCTTTCGGAAAAAGTTTGCTTGAACAATCCATTTAAAGTAGATGTTATATACAGAACTGGTATTGGTTATGAACACTACCTTGACCGAACCGCTACAAAATAACTTCTGCTAATAATCTCTACGGTCGAAAACAATCCACTCAATACATTTAAAGTTACATTTATTTTAAATATTATAACAGTTGTTAAAATATCGTAAAAAAAAAACAATTACGAAAGCATTAACGGCTTTAATGCATGGACAGACAACTCTTCCCCGTCTAATCCTCCTCAATTTCGATCAATAACGAACTATATTAAATAATTTANCTAATATTGAATGAAAAAATAAGTCGATCTAGTGGTTTTAGGATCAACGAACGAATTTAGGAGAAGCTAAACAATGAGATCCGTTCTCATTTTATTTATGACAACGGAATACAGAAATATAGATTTGTACTAATACATTTAATTTATAAATATGTAAACAATTTTGTATTTTATTATTTTACTTATTGTTTATTTTATATTTTATTTAGAGTTCATAAGTCTCTATCCCTCCTGATGTGAAAGGTATTTCAAGAAAACCTTTTGTTTACCAACATTCTGATTTTTGAGTCAACCTTAAATTTAAACCCCTTAGAGATGATCAAGACCATAAAGAATTAGAAAATGTGACGAAACAGATACCATTCCTATCCTCAAATTTCTCTCAATTCTTATGGTTTTAGAGAAACACAATAAACGGCTGAAGAACTCTTTTTATTTGTTTATTTTTAATTTTTTTAAAATCATTTTCGTAATGAAAAATATGCTATTGTAATAGGCCAAAAAAATTAAAATATCAATTCCCTTCAAAATGTGATATTTTGCTGGAGGGGGGGGGGAGTCCTATAATCAAAAAA
This sequence comes from Oncopeltus fasciatus, assembly GCA_000696205.2. Taxonomy (NCBI): domain Eukaryota; kingdom Metazoa; phylum Arthropoda; class Insecta; order Hemiptera; family Lygaeidae; genus Oncopeltus; species Oncopeltus fasciatus. The sequence continues at coordinate 196,860 of KZ808034.1, forward strand.
TTATACTCTCTCACCGAAATCCTTAGTGCGCTCGCAAAATATTTATAAATTAATTTATTAATGTTAGGTATAACTTTTGCCTGGATTTCTCCAAATATTAGTGGAACAAACACACTGAGTTTCGCATCGTTGTTGGGCTTCATTACATCTTTGTAATTGCTCCTTACTTATTATTTTAATTTTTTTTTTTTTCATAGCTGACTTATTGCAGTAAAATTATGCTGATTTTCATTAAATTTGAAATAACCACAAGACACTAGAAGAATTCAATACCCCCGACTGTTTGTGGGGGGAAAACAATTAATCCCGTTTCTGGTCAGTAGCTACCAGCTTAGGATATTTTGGCTTTTCGGGGAAGGAAGCTGATGCCCAGACAAAGTACGGTTCCTCTCTCGAACAAGTATCTGCTAGTGCCATAAAACTAGAGATGTTCATCCCTTACTTAGACTTGGAACCATAAAAGAAAAAGCATGTAAGAATCTCTCAATCACTCTTCTATTCAAGCGGCGAACAGTCTTTCACCTTGATTCTAGTAACACCCAGAGACAATGTGACCCAACATGAACTAATACCCTTGAGAAGTATCCAAAATCCAAAAAGTAGACGACATTACGAGAAGCCAAGTCTTCAACATGAATTTGGTAGTATCTCTCCTCTGTCAATCAGGCAATGAGCTTACTCATACAAATTTTCAATAATTGTGAAAGAAATAAAATTCCGAAGGGATTTCATGAATCCCTTTGCAAATAACTATACTGCAGTAGTTTTTTTTTTAAACTTTTACGATTTTCTTAAGGTCTTTTCCTTGGAATTTTAATATCAGATATATTTAAATGTAAATGTAATGCATTTAAGTTCAAATGGAGAGTTTGTGACCGCGGAGATTATTAATCGGAAATTTTGTGGGGTTCGATCGAAACTCCCAAAATTCCACCATAAAATATATTTTTTTTTAAATAATTCTTTACGAGTAATGCATTTAATTTTCCTACTTTTTGAAATGCTCTTTCCTTAGTATTCTTTTTTTGATTTTATTATATTGTGTGAGTTTATATGACAACGTAGGATACCATATATATCAAGTACCATACACTACATATAATAATAATTATAGATGTAGACCTTTTTAAATAAATAATATAAAAAAGAGAAGAAAAAAAAAACTTCGCAAAGTTTTTATACAGAAACAGCAATAATTACAGAATAATTTATCACTTGGCATGTGAGAAGAAGAATTCGTGGGAGAAAGACCTTACTAATTCCATCTGGAAGCTACTTCTAAATATTTTGCGAAGAAAATAAAGTAAAATATTTTAGTTATTTTTATTGATCTAATAGCATTAATTTTAAATAATTACATACACACATACACACACAGTGTGTAATAATGATGGTAATAATTACTTTATAACACTCATTTTGCAATTACGGAAAACATATACCAACGAAATATGCTGAAATAATAATTAGTGAATAAGTAATGATTACAGTTATCGTTGACATAACCTACCTTTCATGAAAGATTGATAGTCATAGGTTTCTTAAAATAAATAAATAAATGTTGGTCTTCAATAATATTTGGATGCCTAGGATCATCAATGGGATTTGGATTTCCTTTCAGTTAAGTAAATAATAACTCTTATAATTCAGTATGAAAACCGTTTATGAATGAAAAATAATCTATTGTCAGCTTGGAACTTTCAATAATGTAAACATCAGTCTACTAATTAAAGTATTTTCAAAATGTTCAGGATCTAGGGTACTCATGACCGATTTAAATATAAGTAAAATCAATAAATTAAGCTGAATATTTAATAACATAATTATTTATTATTTATTAGTTGAATCTAATTAATGTTGTTCTAAATAAACTTGTCCATGGCGGGAATTCAAATTCGCAGTGCCACAGAAAGAAGAATCCGAACGGATCCCCTCGGCTTACCCTGTGCCATTACTATAACATTTTAAAGCAAATTAGTACTTACAAAGTAGTAGTGCTATTTTTCTGCTTGTCAAGCATGTCAATTCTTCTCACTTCTTCAAAAAAAAAAAGAAAAAAAAAAAAAAGATCAATGAGACTTATCTGTAGATGGTGTTAAATATGCAGGGCCGTACGAATTCTTATCAAGTTCGTATTATGCGAGAAATTCAAGTAATTTTAAATCATGATGATAATTGTGGTAAAGTAATCCCACATTTTATTATTAATTTGAATCGTACCGGGAGCCAGATATAAAATCTCACTAACTCTACCGGGAAGTGAAATTTTTCAGCCTGAGGTAGTGAGATCTTTATCGACTGTTATCACTGGCACACACTTATAGTGTAAAATATTCACTGTTTTTGAAAATAAGGAACCCCAATTTGATATTTAAGCTTCATAAGCTTATTCCTCATATCGTATCATGGGATAGTTTATCTATAGCATAAATTAGAATTAGGGGAAGGAAGTTTAAATGAAATCAATATTTTAAATTGTAACATCTTCGTTATAATTAATTTCATGAAAAAGGTAAAATGTAATTTTCCGTCATTTATGATTAGTATCTATTTTATTATTTAATATATTGTATTTAAGATTTTATTCTACAAACTGCTGGATGAGTTCGTAAATGGCTGAAATCGGTCGAGAGGGATGTGAGTTTAAAAATAGAAAAAAATTTAAAATCCAATTTCTTCGTTATTATCAGTGTACAAAATAAATTTATAGAACAAAATAAGTATAAAATGTATTTTTACGACATTTCTATTCTAATAGATTCTTTTTTTTTTTTTGTGCATATTAAGATTGGTATTTAGTATAGGGCGTACCCACTTTTTTTAAAAATATTAATACCAAATTTGCTGTTTTGCTTTCCATTGCAAACTATTGAAATCATTTATTTTTGGTTGATATCGAATGAGAGAAAGGGCTTAGAGCGTAAACAAAATTCATAATTGTAATATCTTCGTTGTTATTTGAGTTAGGAAAAACTTTACAGAACTCAATATAGATGTAATGTTCTAACGCTTATTCTCTGTGAGATTTCAACAAAAAATACTTATTGAGAAAACTAAATTTTTCGAAGTTAACTACGATAAGTGAGTGGCCCCTCCACTCATCCCTCACGGCAAGTCGAGAAAATTTAAGTTGGCATGCATTTTACGTTTTTCGTTTTTTCAAGTTTGTAAATCAAATTTTCACATTTACTCTCATTTATAAGTATCTTTAGTGAACCGTGGGAAATCTGCTTAGTTTACGCTGCTACTAGGTGACGGAATTATTTGAATTCGGCATATTCTTAAATTTATTCATATATAAAGTTTAAAAAGGAAAGCGTACCCCCACCCTGTATTAAGATGATTTTTACGTTTTTTTATTTGTATTCATTTATTTATTTATTTTTTACTGTAGCCTCTTTAATTATAAAGAAAAGAAGGGAAAGATGCTATTGGGTTGGCAGTCCATAGCTATTGGAGAGGAGCAGCATTCAAATTTTAACAATACACACACACACACACACACACACACACACACACACACACACACATATATTGAAAATATTTTAAAAAATCCATGATGAGAACAACCTTAATCGAACCAATTTTTTGGAATTCGCTAACAATGACGGCACGACACTTACAAAGCGACTTCTTGCATAAAAAAAAAAGTGTGAAATAGGAACTAAGTAAAATAAGCGAATTCCTTAATGATGTAGTTAATAAATATTTGTATTTGAACTTTCCTTGTAATGTTATCTCCCAAGCATATAGAATATATCTTTTTTAATAAACAAATCTCTGTTGAGTTTCTGATCAGACTAAATATTACTTTACCAAAAATACTTTTGTACCTCACTAGACATTTAAGGTTATCCTGTAATCATTTTGTCCGATTTCGCACAAAAACGGACTCAGCCTTCTATTTTTAATTGATAATCTATATGCAAAAATTCGTTAAGAAAAACAATGCGTATAGCTGCTCTGTTTTAAAATTAAAATTTACGGTAAAAGTAAACCCCTACTCTATCTTTCGTTTTGTAACTCCTCAATTTTTTTTTTTTTTAATTAAAAAGCAATTCTGTGTGAAGGATCCATTATTTTAAACCAAATATTATGCCCACTACATAGAAAAAACACGTTATGTACTATATTAATAAAAAGTAAAAACCGTCGCATGTAGAGCAATGAAAAACAGACAGAAAGACCTATCCACAAATAACACATATGCCCTATAAAATTTACATATACAAACACACACACACAACACACACACACACACACACACACACACACACACACACACACGCTCGTATGCGCGCATTAATGATAACATCAATTAGTACTACTTTTTATTTAAAACAAAAAATAATTTATACAATCATGTTAACAATCAGGTAAATTTAAATTAAAAAAAAACCATTGCTGTACTAAAGTACATATACATACAGAGTAAATATACTGTTTTTGGTTTTTTTTGTTCTTTTTTAATTAATTCATTATTAAATTAAAGGTTTTNAATTTATATTTATAAGAAATCACAAATAAGTCAAATACTACATTAAATATGTAAAACTGATTTAAACGAGTCAAATAGGAAATTCACCATGAATTATTAGTTCAAAAAGTTCAAATATCATTTGAAAAAAAAAAGATTAATAACAGTTTCTTCTTTGAATTCAAATAACTAATTCAAAATTAAAATTCGATAAGTAAAAATATTTTAATAAAATTTGGAGTCGAGACCAAAGTAAACTCTTTTGGTAATCGATAGACAAAAGATAATGTACCAGACTATAATATAAGAAATCACAAATAAGTCAAATACTACATTAAATATGTAAAACTGATTTAAACAAGTCAAATAGGAAATTCACCATGATTTATTAGTTCAAGAAGTTCAAATATCATTTGAAAAAAAAGAAGATTAATAACAGCTTCTTCGTTGAATTCAAATAACTAATTCAAAATTAAAATTCGGTAAGTAAAAATATTTTAATAATATTTGGAGTCGATAGGCAAGTGCCTCCCTTTGACCACAGAGGGAAGGGGCTATCTACAGGTTGATATCCCATTTTCAATATCTATGGCTCGGGACAAGTTTTTATTTGTCAATCAAAGCTTGCACTGGGCGGGATTTGAACCCGCAGCGTCAGGATTGCGAAACCCTAACGGATCCCATAAGCCACCCTGGCGCCCCTTAGCCAAGCTAATGCATATTATTTTTAAAAACGCTTTATTTCAAAAATTGAGCTGTCCTTATCACGATTTATAAATGACCAAGTATTTTTACGGGGAGAAAGGTTTTCAGCCATTTTCAGGTTTTGCTGCGGACGAACTGGCTAGATTTAAATTTCTATTGCACTTTCTTATCAGAAAGAGGTCAAGAATAAATGAGCGAAACTTTTTATTCAACAATGTCACTTAACTTGGTAACAATTTTGCCATTAATAGAACCCAAGTAGCTTATATATAGTAAAAAATAAAATTCATGGGAGACAAATTTTCTTTATCGTTGCCTTGCTCTGTGATCAATGCCTCGATAAAGAACAATTTATTCACTTATTTTTAAATAATTCTGGCACTATTACTATTGGTAATATTTAACTATTGATAAGTTTAAAACAGGCACTTAGTTCAGTGGTACTACAAAATCCTGTTATGGGATATCACCAAGAATATAACAATTAAGTATTATAAATATAGACCTGCACGTGTATTACAATTATTTTCCTCCACACCTGGAAGATAAAAGCGATTAAACACCTGTATGTTCCGACAAACGACAAACTATAGGTCCTATTAAATATCTATGCCAGTCGCAAAGTTTTTATTCTGTTAAACAGAATCTTTTTACTAAAAAACATTTTTTTTAAATTCAGTTTCCTTCCATATCTGTCCAACCAGCTCTTTCTCCCACCTTGCTCAAAATGAGAACTCCAGCTAGTTCGGTCCGACGAAAGAGGAGCCTTCCCATTGCCAATCATTGCACCACTTAGCTTTCTCACACTCTGATGGGGGGAGGGGTGGCAGGATATTTTGGGCGTGGCTTCCTAGTGGTGGGGAGCGGTATTCTCCCATTGGCCAGATACTGCCACGCCCCTCTAACTTCAGGGTGGCGGCCGGCTGACTACAACCCGCTTGACAGTCTGTCACGACTCGCCGCAGAGTGTGCTTCTCTTCGTGCTGGTCGTCTCCACAGCTGGACTTCGTCAAATTGTCGCCACGTGTCTGTGTATCGTCACTTATTTGTAAGTATTTTAATTTAAATTCGTTATAATTAATTTTATAATGTAGAATAGCAATAATCACAATCCTAATTTTTAATTTTAAGAAAGTTCATATTTCGTTTCAAGGATAAATTCGATAAATAAAAATATTGATGTTTATGTAGCTACATGATTTCTATGGCTTTGTAGGTTACACAATAAAATTCGAAAAAAGATAGAGCATTGATTATTGTTGCAGTTTTCATGTTTTTAATTTGTCCTTACCAAATCCACTCTCAAATTACCTACTCTTTTTTCCTAGACCTGAAATTTTCATTAGGTCAGCCACCCTAACTTCAAATTGGTTTCTTATAACTAATACCACTCAAGAAATATTCACTTGCAGTGATTATTTAAATGTCTACTGAATTTTGTTTTCATTGGAAACTCATATTATAATGCGAGTCGTAAATCATGTATTTGTATAATTTCTGATTACTGTTAACGTTCTCCACAAGTATTATTTAAATTTAATTCAATTACCATAGGCTTCAAAATTTTCTGTGTACTATGTCAAAAACTGGAAACTAATGTTATCTCTTATTAATAGTTATCTCACTTAAATTAAACCATTAACTTTAAGCTGGCTAAATACATTCAAAACATTAATAAAATTTAATGGATATATAATATTTTTAATTCATTATATTTTATNCCGGCAGTCATCCCTCCCGCACCGCCCTCCCTCGTGACTGCAGCACTCCTCCCCTCCTCCCTCGCGGCGCTCACTCTCCCCGCTCAGAACGTCTGCGCCAAGTGCAACGTCAGTTCCATTTATGATTTATTGAAGTCTAAACAGTCTGTTTTATGAAATGTTTCATGAAAATGTTTAGCAAGACTTAAACCTGGTTTCTTTCCAATATGATATTGATTACTATTCAATTCCATTGTCCAAAGTTAATTATCACACAAGATAAGATAATTAATTTGTCGTATTAACTTATATAAATTATTACCATCATTTTTTTTACTTTTTTTTATATATTCAATTATACGAAATTAACACGACAACAATGGAATAATTTTTATCCTCAGTTATCAGTTTTAAATTATCCATTCATAATTATTACTTTTATTATTCATAATGATTATTTTTTTAATATGGTTAAGCAACAAAAGTTTGCAACAAAAGGTATTTAAAATAGCAGCAAGGAAAAAAAACGATTACCCAAATTGTAATAATTTTTTAAGTTAGAAAAAGCACAGTAAGATTGTCAGAATGTTACATAAAACATAAATATCCAATGGACATATTAAAACATAGAACATATTTTTTTAAACTGGAGATATAAAACTTTTCTGTGAACCAGAATGTCAAAACTTGCAACCGCAGACGTTAACCAGCATTTTATTTTATTGAAATAAAACTTAAATAAGTAATAAATATTAATTTAGTTGTGGTTTATTATCCCGCGTAAATTTTAAACAATTAAAGAGAGGGAATAGAATAAAAAAATCTATCTGTCCCAGCCAGGACTCGAACCTGGATCTCCTGCTTGCCGGGCCGGATGTGATGTAGTGTGGTGGGAATTTAATAAGTTATCTATCTCGTCCCGGTCGTGTAATGGAAACATTCCGACCCGGCAAGCAGGAGATCCATGTTCGAGTCCCGGCTGGGACAGATAGATTTTGTATAATATTCCCACTCATTAATTGTTTAAATAAGTACTGATTTGAATGTTACTATAATTGTAAAATTCACTATATAAATATTTAGAAAACGATTGTATGAACGTGAATAAATGAGAGAAATTCTTAAGCATTGAAAAAAAAAAAAAATCATTAGCCGAATCTTTAATATCTAATCTTAGAATTATATAGTATCTTCGCTATTTTTTCAGTATTTTTTTTATTATTTTAGCATCTGAACAATGTTGTTTCTGAAATACGTTCCTTTTTGGCAAAAATTGTTAAATTTTTAAACATTTCGTACTTGATTATTGAAAACTTAATTTTGTCATATTTCTGACGTTTTAATAAATATCTAGATGAAATTTATTATTTACTTAGCAACGAGTTTGACATAATTTATCAATGTATGCTAAATACATTGATAATACAAAATAAACAATTTTTTAAATAAACATTTCGATTAGTTTACTTGACCTTTTTATGAGCTAATGAATGAGCAAAGAGTTATTTACAACAGCATTACTAACAGAATCACTCATCTTTATTTTTATGATAACAGTTATTCATATTGAATAAATATTTTATATTAGAAAAATACTATTTATTTTAGTTATTTAAATGATATATAGATAGTTAACAGATTTTCATATGAGTCCTATGTTAAATAAATCATTAGTTAAATAAATTATGCTAAATAAATAATTAGATCTCACCAAGAAAGGTGAGATATCAATAAACTCTTACATTTTATTTATGAAGATTATTACAGAAAACAGTCCCAGTATTATTATTGAAAATTTTAATAGGTTGAAAATAACAGATTTAGCATTAAAAAAACGATATAATATTTATTAATAGAAATGAATTGAAAAATTATTATTATTTTTAATTTAATTCATGTATCATAAACTTATAAACACACGATGAGAA
>KZ808034.1:247999-258514 GCA_000696205.2 Oncopeltus fasciatus
AAAATAAAATAAAAAATACAGAAAAATAAGAAAGAACTTAGCGTGTACTTCACTTGATGGAGAAGCTGCCCAATGGCAAAACTCCTTAATCTCTATTTACAATACACTGGTTGTTTTTTTGTTGTTGTTTTTTTTCCTTCATATTATTTCTTTTTTTTTATGAAGTGTTGGCAATGAGAAGGTCGCGGGGCCATTTCCTATTCAGGCGACGTGGTGGATTATAAGGATGGGTAATACTGGATAGAGTTTGGGCTAAAGGATTGGGATGCATGGAAAGGCCAGAGTGGAATTTATTAAAACGGGTCTATACTATTTCTATAAATTAACAGTTCTAAACTATTAATACAAATGAACTATTCTATACCATTTAAGAGTTAATCCATAGCAAGAATCAACAAGTGTCAATAAGAGCGGAACATGAACTTTTCTTATGTGATACTACCAGTTGGAATTTTATATGAAAAAATCCACTGGCCTAGATATAAGTAAAACGTTTGGGAGGGGGAAGGCGGAGGGAGGGAGAGTATCTTCCCCAAGCACACACACCCTCCGACAACCGCAGACAGGAATATATATATCAGCCATCAGCAGAACAACCCTGCAGATGGAGATTGACCGTAGTTGACAAGAAGCTCGCTCAATCTAGCTAGATGGCTGAGGCGATCGTCCAAAGCCACCCTTCACTTTAGAGGCCCTTGTTCCGTCCCTAATAGAATTATTCTTTTCTCCGCAGGCGGGGAGGGGGTGAATCAATACCCACCCACATACGTCCTTCCCAGGACGAATTTGGCTGGCAGTCCTATCCAGGGGGAGCCGGCCGATCGGAGGCTTCCGAAATGCTATTCTTCTATAGGTCAGATTTGTCCAAATATTATTCATTTGACAATAAAAAATATAACAGTATCCATCGATGACAGAAAATGGTGACACCAATGATTGTATTAGACTTTCAGCAGAGATTTTACTTATGCTGAGTTGATTAAATATATTATCATTTATAAAGAGAGGATTGTCGGGAATTCGGTCATGGTAGTTCCGACAATCCTCTCTTCATAGAACTTGACGATCAACAGTTCATTCCATATTGAATATCATATTTAGTTTATTTGAAAGAATTTAGATATTATTCTAAGATGATTTTAGTTGGGGTTCGGTCAAGGTAGATCCAAAAAAATACAAATTTAAAAAAGAAGGCGTATTTTTTAAAAGATTATCTGCCAACGTTTCGGCTTACATTGTAAGCCATCTTCAGGGCTGTAGAAATACAATGTCATGAGTTTATTTGAGTTTACATTTTACAGATGAGATGTTATCTCCGAAACATTTCGCTCGTTTAAAGTTCCGCTCGCTAAAAATCCCTCAATCCTTGCGATTTCATATCCTAGCTTAGACAGGCTTTATCGAAAAATAAAAGATTTTTGAGCCCTGTGAGAGTCTGGAATAGGGTGGGTATCTTGATTGATTGGTTTATAGCCCCTCCACCTTCCATGAGCCTAAGGTGTTGAAAGGGAGATAAAATAAATAAAAATACCTTCTGGTTAAAAGTAAACCATATAGTTAATGATTCCAAACGATACCATTGCACACCCTTGGAAGGATTAATTTTTTGAATAAATAGGAAATGAAAAGGAGGACAGGGGAGGTTTTAAGGGAGACCAACATTTATAATCGTGATTTCTTAGTTATTTAATTTACGAAAAACTTTGTGTGACACAATAGGCGTAAAATTTAAATGATTAATGTTCTGTAATATTATTACGAAAAACGCTTGTTAAGGAAAGAATTTAGGAATTTAACTGCAATGGGTGAGCGCTTCCACCACTCGTGACATCTTTCTTGCTTTTTGTTCTCTCCAGCTAGTAAATTAAATTTCATTCGCAGCACCTACGTGACGGGCTTTTATTTATTTATGTCACCTCTCTTTAAAAAAATCATTCCTAAATTCATTAATAGGTTTCTCTATTTGACTAAATGTTCTTTTATTTTCCCCAGCAAATAAACATCAATAAGGGAATGTTGGGAAGAATTGATAAGAACTAATGTCATTATGGACTAGTTGGTCCCCAGCTGTCAAGATAAAAAACAGTTATCTCACCACAGATAAGCCTTACACAAGTGTCTTGCCTCAGGGACCGCAAGTGGAGAGAATGGTACAGGTAGGGACGCACCTTGACCAGATCTCATGCATTGATAATGCCGCGTACCGGTGCCTCCAGCTGTTATTCTCAGCTGTTTAAATGGACTTACTTAATGTCTATTTGCACACACCATCGGAACTTTTACACTTCACACTGTCATTCATGAATCTCGGATCAAACAACGATTTTAAACCATCAAAACAACAAAGCCTATGTTACCTCTAGTCGATACATATACCCTACATATGTTTATGTACATATTTGTTTTCGGTAGGCTTTGGATGTAGAGCCGGCTCATGTTTGTATCCATGTGCACTTGCCTGAACTGACCTCAGTGCTCTTAGGTCAGTTGTCGTCTGTGAATTAAATGAGGTCAGCAATCCAGAGGTCCTCGTTCATTTTTCCAGTGGTTAGGGCAACGCTAAAGAGATGTTAGTCCCCCTTCAAGAAGGAGTGAAAGTGAACTAGCTCTAAGACCACAGCGCTCTAGTTTTTCCAGTGATTAAATGTGGTACTATTATTGGGAAACGAGATGGAGGATTCGGGCATTCCCTCTTGTGTTTGGCTTGCATTTTGTTTTTTTTTTGTTTTTTTGCATTTAATGATAGTAACAATTAAATTTTTATCATTATTGTGAAATAAACTTTTTGGAAGGCTCTTACTGGACTGGAAAGTTAGGAATATGCTGATTTGAACAGGTTAGAAGAAAGGTGTCTTAAGCTTCTCTTTCCTTAGCATAGACGACTGTTGCGCGTACAACTGCCATAGACAATGCCAGGAAGTCGAAGACCTGTGGGGTAGTAGCCCTTCACATTGGTCTGCTTGTCAGCAGATACTCTACTTGTGTGGGTAGATAAATAACCTGTCAACTATCGGCCGGGGATAATCTCTTACTAACCTATCAATCTGAATCTCGTATTACTTTTGGTCTAAGTAACTAGAGACAAGCAAAACGTTAAATATTTTTCGCAGGATTCCTGAATATAAATCTTTTTATTTAATATGATGTCCTTCCAATTATGTGAGAAATTATGGCAAATTCCATATTTTTTGTGATGATGCTGAGATCTAGAGCTAGTTTCTCGTCTAAATGAAACAGTATTTAGTTTAGTAATTAATTTGAACTCAACATATATAGATTCGTAGGGGGGAGTAAATACTCAGTACTCTCTTTTGACATGAAAAAATTAAAACAGGCTTCAGTTCTTCAGTTAATTTAAATTAGATAAAACATAATTTTATGAATAAATGAAATTTTATTGCTGTCGACTGGCCAATTTGTATAGTACGGGTTTCAACGTACAATAATAACTTTATTTACCGAACACTTTACCTGATATGTTTTTCCTTTTAAGTTACCAAAATTCTTTGAATTCCTACATTTTTATTAAAATAAAATGATTATCTTAAGTAAGAAAAAACATATTCTAATGGAGAGTTTTTGAACGTGGAGATTATGAGTGAAGAATTTCTTGGTCAAGGTCACCCAATAACTGCAATTTAAAAAAGTTGTCATTAAAATTTGTTCCGGATGACAAATCATAACCACTTGCCTTCATTATAGCCCTGAAGATGGCTTATTAACCGAAATATCAGCAGATAATAAAAAAATATATAAATTTAAATTGTACCTCTATCGGGAAAGTAGAGTTTTTTTTTCTAGGTCCCTATAAGATTCGAATTAATAATAAAATGTGGGATTTCATTACCACAATGATTTATAAAATATGTATTTTTAAAATTGATTTTTTTTTGGATCAACTTTGACCGAACCCCAACAAATNAAACAATACAGAAAAATAAGAAAGAACTTAGTACTTCACTTGATGGAGAAGCTGCTCAATGGCAGAACTCCTTAATCTCTATTTACAGTACACAGGTTGTTTTTTTTTTCTTCATATTATTTCTTTTTTTTTTATGAAGTGTTGGCAATGAGAAGGTCGCGGGGCCATTTCCTATTCAGGCGACGTGGTGGATTATAAGAACGGGTAATACTGGATAGAGTTTGGGCTAAAGGATTGGGATGCATGGAAAGGTCAGAGTGGAATTTATTAAAACGGGTCAATACTATTTCTATAAATTAACACAAATTCTAAACTATTAATACAAATGAACTATTCTGTACTATTTAAGAGTTAATCCATAGCATGAATCAACAAGTGTTAATAAGAGCGGAACATGAACTTTTTTTATATGATACTACCAGTTGGAATTTTATATGAAAAAATCCACTGGCCTAGATATAAGTAAAACGTTTGGGAGGGGGAAGGCGGAGGGAGGGAGAATATCTTCCCCAAGCACACACACCCTCCGACAACCGCAGACAGGAATATATATATCAGCCATCAGCAGAACAACCCTGCAGATGGAGATTGACCGTAGTTGACAAGAAGCTCGCTCAATCTAGCTAGATGGCTGAGGCGATCGTCCAAAGCCACCCTTCACTTTAGAGGCCCTTGTTCCGTCCCTAATAGAATTATTCTTTTCTCCGCAGGCGGGGAGGGGGTGAATCAATACCCACCCACATACGTCCTTCCCAGGACGAATTTGGCTGGCAGTCCTATCCGGGGGGAGCCGGCCGATCGGAGGCTTCCGAAATGCTATTCTTCTATAGGTCAGATTTGTCCAAATATTATTCATTTGACAATAAAAAATATAACAGTATCCATCGATGACAGAAAATGGTGACACCAATGATTGTATTAGACTTTCAGCAGAGATTTTACTTATGCTGAGTTGATTAAATATATTATCATTTATAAAGAGAGGATTGTCGGGAATTCGGTCATGGTAGTTCCGACAATCTTCTCTTCATAGAACTTGACGATCAACAGTTCATTCCATATTGAATATCATATTTAGTTTATTTGAAAGAATTTAGATATTATTCTAAGATGATTTTAGTTGGGGTTCGGTCAAGGTAGATCCAAAAAATACAAAATACAAAATACAAAATACAAATTTAAATAAGAAGGCGTATTTTTTAAAAGATTATCTGCCAACGTTTCGGCTTACATTGTAAGCCATCTTCAGGGCTGTAGAAATACAATGTCATGACTTTATTTGAGTTTACATTTTACAAATGAGATGTTATCTCCGAAACATTTCGCTCGTTTAAAGTTCCGCTCGCTAAAAATCCCTCAATCCTTGCGATTTCATATCCTAGCTTAGACAGGCTTTATCGAAAAATAAAAGATTTTTGAGCCCTGTGAGAGTCTGAAATAGGGTGGGTATCTTGATTGATTGGTTTATAGCCCCTCCACCTTCCATGAGCCTAAGGTGTTGAAAGGGAGATAAAATAAATAAAAATACCTTCTGGTTAAAAGTAAACCATATAGTTAATGATTCCAAACGATACCATTGCACACCCTTGGAAGGATTAATTTTTTGAATAAATAGGAAATGAAAAGGAGGACAGGGGAGGTTTTAAGGGAGACCAACATTTATAATCGTGATTTCTTCGTTATTTAATTTACGAAAAACTTTGTGTGACACAATAGGCGTAAAATTTAAACGATTAATTTTCTGTAATATTATTACGAAAAACGCTTGTTAAGGAAAGAATTTAGGAATTTAACTGCAATGGGTGAGCGCTTCCACCACTCGTGGCATCTTTCTTGCTTTTTGTTCTCTCCAGCTTGTAAATTAAATTTNATACCAAGAATAGTATTTGGTTGAAACAGATTTTAAAAAATATAAGTCGCTGAAGGTTATTACAAAGGTTCAAAGGAGGTTTTTTAAACTATATTCCAAGTAAATTATATTTTCAGGCCGTTGAAAGATTTTAAAGAATGAAGCAGTGCATTAATCCTTTTAGTACTAGTTATTTGAGTTTCTAACGATGACGAACTCGAATAAAATAAATTTACCCGCCCATGGTTCTGCTGCCTATAACACGTGTATTGACCAAGAACGAGGGCGCGGAAATAGATGAAAGGAAGGTGGAGGCGGGGAGGGGGCTAATGGGAGGTGTGCTGATGGATAGTTGGATGAATCCCAATCTCATCAGAGCTCTCCAGCCTACATTAGGCTCATTCAGGACAGTGAATAGGCTGCCTCTCTGCTTTTGAAGCGCACATTGTAAGTACGGGGGATTCACAATAAGGGCGGGATTCAAACAGAACAAACAAAAACAAAACACACCAACGGATTGTCATTTTTTATAGCACATTGACAAATCGGCTGATGAAACAAGTGCAGAAACGTATGACAGACAGGAGCTGTGTAATTTAAGCAAATTTCCAATATTCAATTAAGACAGAAATAAAAAGAGTAAATTATGAAATTTAATTTATAATCCAGGGAGAACAATTATATGTAAAATGTATGTTCGTGAAAGTTTTGGTCGACGCGGGCAGTGTAGAGGAAGCTCTTACCTATCGAGCTACATTTATAAATTTCATTCTGAAACGTTAAGAATCCTATGAGAGTTAAAAAATTAAATTTGATATAAATTAAGTTTTTCATTTGAAGAAAAAAAAAGAAAAAAAGAACGAAGAAATAAATTCGATTTCTATATTTAATTTTTCCTTTCCGGCAGTCCGCTACCTAGGGTTCTACTTAGACAGTAAACTAACCTGGAAAACTCACTTACAGACAAAACGCCAAGACGCTTTGGACAACTCTACTGATTGCTGAACCACAGTCCAAAGTCCTTCTCACAATCCTCAACACTCCTCCCTACGTATCCAATAAAACCATCCATTCTGACCTGCAAGTACCTTTTGTTTCCGAGCTCATCCTCTCCATGTTTGATAAGTTCCACACAAACCTCCAAGGACATCCAAATCCTTTAGTCCTCTCCCTGGCATCCCACGTTCATCCCGACCACCCTCCTAGACTCCCTGCCTAGTCTCCTTATCCTAGGATAAGAAGATGGGTGCCAGATAGTCAATCGCGGGTTAACCTGGGCTCCTCTCTGAGGACGGGTTATATTAACGGGATAGATGAGCAAGGACAATAGTGTACCCCGACAGGTGAAAATTACTAATACCTTCTAATTTATTTAAAAGTCTTAGATACTTATCTTACCTTATCTTGCTATTGCGGAATCCGTTGTTTCCAAATATGAAGATAGTTGTTTTAATCGTACAGGGAGATAGAAAAAAAAACTACCTCCCCGGCTGAGGTAATGAGTTATTTATTTTCTATCTTCCTGTACGATTCAAATAAATAATGAAATGTGGGATTACATTACCACAATTATCATAATGATTTATAAAATATGTATTTTTAAAATTGATTTTTTTTTGGATCAACTTTGACCGAACCCCAACAAATTCTGTATTAAAAAAGAATATTGTTTATTCACAAACTAATCACAATTAAATTGACTGACTGAATGCTGTTGAGGCCTTCCTTATGACAGAAAAATGTACTCTACATTATTCGTTCATTATCATACTTTAATATTTCTTATATATGTAAATGCGTAAATGTGTGTGTTAATGAGATAAGTAGTGCTTAAAATAGGACCATTTAGAAATCATACAATTATAATTTGGTTAAGGCCTTTAATTAATTAAAACAGAATATTCCTTGAATAAGTAATAATTTCTGATAAATATATACCATGGACAAACTAAAAACCTCCCAAGTGTTTCTCCGCACAGAGAGATAGAACAATTCCTTTTGACCCAACATGGTGTTCCTTTACCGGTGATATTCAGTAAATAGAAGATACTTGACAATCCTTTTATACTAGCAGTTTACCATGCTTGGTATACAGCATTTAAGCCTTGCTATATGTACTAGCTACATCTGAAAAGACAAAAACATTTCACCAGGTTAATAAAGAGTAGCTCCTCTTCTTTTTTATCATTTGTAGTTCAATAAATTATAGTGAGCATATCACTTCAATATCATTTTAGTGAGCTCACTATTGCCAGACCTAGAGTGTCAAGTCTTGAGTCCTCATGTTCGGCCAAACATAATGGGATATCTCTCCTTAATTATTACGCTTCCATAATTGGAGAAATATATAGCATTTCTATGGAGAAAAAGCTAGTTGTAATTTTAATAGTTGTTTAACAACTTTGAAGCAGTTTGTTTCTATTAATTTTTACTATTTTGAGAGTGGTGTCATTGGTCACCATCTCTCCTCGGCATTGAATGACATTTTTTTTAAATTCATTATGGTGATCAAATTAAAAAATGTTTTAATTTAACAGAAAGTAATAAATAAAAGTTTAACAAAAAAAAATTACTATTACAGACTCTAAAGATATACCTTTTAATGAAAAAAAGCAATTCAGTTGGTAAAATTTATCATGGTTTTTATTTGTACGTTTATTTCACATATTTATAAACATATACTCCTGAGGAGGCGTCTCATGTAATCATATATATCAAGAGTTAGTTAAATAGGCCCGTGGGACTAATTTGTTTATTACATGTATGTAATCACCTGTACACATGGACACACTCGGATGCTAGCACCGTCACTAATAGCGTTCCAAGGCGAGCTAATGTGTTATTGAGAGAAGGAGCAAAGGATACGAACTCGATTTAAGACTAAGTATGAGTTGATTCGGGATACGAACCCAGGACCTCTGGCACACTCTAACCGCTACACTACGGGCGCTCATATGCACGCATCTACACGAACGAAGATACACACACACACATAATTAAATACCAAGAAATTATTTAATAATTATAAGTTATTTAAGAAGAATATGTTAATAGTTAATATATTCGTTATTATTAGAATTATAAATAAATATAGATAATGACAAGTGTTAATTGTAATAATCTTACATTCATGTTATATGTTATTTTCACAAAAAAATACAATTACGACAGATATTTAGGAAGCCTACAGATGATTCAAAGGCTAACCAGGCCATCCTCATCGTCCTAATGCACTCCTGAGATGTTAACTCCTCTCTTCACTACCCCTTTCAGCTTTTAAGATCATATTAGACACATACCTTTAAATAAAAGGTTATATGATAAAATGACCGTCCTTAAACCAAAAATTTAAATTATTATACCTTTGAACCGTATCATTATCCATTAATGGTCACCAGGAGCCCTTCTTCCCTTCCAACGTCGTATCTTCACTGATACATTTTCAAACCAACACCACATGGTACACTGGTCAAGGACATCTTCATCTATATTTAATAACTTCATGAGTAGCTTTAGTGGCTGTGAAATTTTTTTTCCCACTAATGCCTTAAAATTACGATATTTTCGTAGATCAGAGTCATGTTTCTTCTTTAAAACTAATAACTAAACTGAGGCTTTTCTTGAAGAAGTCAAATGGTCTTTAACAAGCTTAGAGAATTCTCTAAAGGGATTAGTGAGTATTGATAAGTATTAAATAGGATTTTAAATATACGGTTATTTAAAACCTTGAATTCGATAGAACATTTATTTATTTATAAAACCTTATAGGAATGTAACAACGATGGGTGAGAGCTACCTCCACTCTTCAGCTTGTCTGTCCAGAGCAACGCAATACTCTAATTTTTTTTTTCTGTTTTGTAATGAAATAAAGTAAATAACGTATTATTATAATAACCAAATTCATCTTTAATAAAACATTGGGAATCTGACTGTATTACGCAACTCTTGCGTGTAGGACTTTTTTTTAAACCTACGTTTATTATGAATTAGCAGCATTGCGAGTTTTTTTATTTTATTTATTTATCTTCTTTTTTTTTTAGTGTTAGCCTCCCTTTCAACCACCTAGGGTCATCGTAGGAGGGGCGGTAACCACCCCATTCTAAACACTCATGTCTTAAGACAAGCTTTCATTTGTAGATAAAAGCTTGACTTGAGCGGGATTTGAGCCCACAGCGTCAGGATTGAGGAGAGTCGAACGGATCCTCTATGCTACGCTGGTGCCCCTCATTGTGGGTTTACAAACAATACAAATTGATTCAATTTAGACTTACCGAAATATTTTTCTCATAATTGTCAAAAACCTTTTCTCTGAAGCGAGGTTTATCAATTTTTTTGGATGTTGCTATCGATTATGATTTTTCTTTGGGGATATAACCCCTTTCAATGTTTTATTGAGCTCAAATTATTATTTGGTTTTCTATTACTTTATTATTCTAAATTTAAATAGAATGTAATTTTTGTTTTTGTTTGTTTAGAATTTGAAGTTACATTTTCTTGTTTTATAAAATGTATTATAAAAATAATAGTTCGAGATGCTTTTAGTTTTTTAATTTAATTTAAGTAGTGTACCAACTACGGCGATTTGTAAATTTAATTTCGCTTAATTAACTTAGTTAAATTCAATAACAATAATGGGTGAGCATCGGAGGTTGATTTTTGAAACATTAAAAATTAGAAACATTTACTAAACTGAGGCTTTTCTTGAATAAGTCAAATGGGATGTCCTTCCAATTATGTGAGAAAT
>KZ808035.1:0-17437 GCA_000696205.2 Oncopeltus fasciatus
TGCGAAGTTAATCATTTTTGGCTGAAATATGATGAGGAGTTGGCAGGGTTTAGAATCAGACCAAAATAACTTTGTTGTCATTAGAAAAGCTTAAAGGAATAATATGTGTGAAATGAAATTCTACATGGATTATTTATATAACATTTTTACCAAAAACTTTAATAAGGAAGATATGTATTATTGTAACTACGATTGGTGAGCGCTTCCCCCACTCTGCCTTTTCCGCCAGACTAGATTAAACTTAAGTGCTCTTGCTTTTTGTTTTTCTCTCCTAAATTCCCTATTTCCCTCTTATTTCTGCCCGTCTTTCATGAAACGTTGGAAATCTGCTGAGATTACACAGTTCCCGCGTGACGGAATTTTTATTGTTAAGTTTGATTTATTTTGTTCCTGAAGTAAGTGGCTAATAGCCAGTGATCAGTACACACCTGTATATAGCGCTCCGTCTTTCCAACTATAATATACGAGTTGTGGGAAGAACTGAGATCTCAAACTCTACATACATTTGTAGTGAAGTGTCAACATGTCTCATCCATGCTCCACTCCTTTTTCTCGGAATTCCGCGCCCTCATCACTCCTCTCCTAAACCTACTGTCAGCGGTAGTCTCTAATATGACTCCCTCGTCTGGCAGTAAATGAACTCCTCCTCTCCTAGACCCTTTTCTGTTCTCCTTTGGAATGCTAATGGCATCAAAACACATACAAACTAACTCTAGAAGACAAATTTATAGACGTACTCTTACTTACTGAAATATGACCAACAAAAAATAAAAAAAAAACTCAACATACCAGGCTATACAACTCTGTAAAAACATTAAATGCACTTTCCTCTGACCACAACCCTGTCCTCCTTACACAGTCTCTTTTCACCTATCCCTAGACAATTGCCACCAACCTTAATAAGTTGTCCCATTGACTGGCCACTTTTTAGAACTCTCCTAGAAGAGCCACTTGACCTCGGAATCATCTTAAAACCTCTGAAGAGCTGGATGATGGTGTCCAGTTCTTTACTATAAAGATTCAGCAATGTCTTTGGAAGGCTAACTTAAAACCCACCAGCACCCGCTGCACTGTAAATTCAGCTGAACCCCTCCCTGATTACATTAAAAACCTCATACAAGATAAGCGGCAAGCTCGAGCCCTGTTCCAGAGGTACAGACATCCCTCAGATCGTAGGGAGTTTAACCAGCTATCTCGTCTCGTAAAGCAAAAACTAGGTGCTTTACGAAGTAAGGCATTTAATGCCTACCTGTTCTCCTTTCAAAAGGAGACAAATCCCTCAGGACTGCTACTCGCAGGATTCTGAAGTATCATGAACCTTCAGCCCCCTTGCGTCGAGAAGATAGTTCCTGGGCCTCTTCCGACAAAGAAAAGGCCCAAATGTTTACCCAGCACCTAAAGCAAACATTCACTCCTCATCCAGATCCCGATAACTTGTCCGATAACGCGGAGGTTGAGGAGTCACTGGATATACCATTACCAATACCTACACCTTCTGAGGTCAAGTACATTATTAACCATCTGCCTAAGCGCAAAGCACCTGGCTATGACTTTATCACCCGGCTAATACTTCGACATTTACCCCAAAAGGCAATTGTTTTCCTCAATTACCTCAATAATTGAGTCCTTCGAACCACCTATTTTCCACTTCTCTGGAAATTTTCTGAAATAAACTTATTTCCCAAACCCGGTAAACCTTCTTCTAACACATTATCCTACCGACCAACTAGCCTTCTTCCTTTACTTTCCAATGTATATGAAAAAATTATTTAAAAACGAATAATACCTATACTAACTTCCTTAAATATTCTTCCTAACACTACCCTGTGAAAGCGGGTGTTCCACAGGGCAGTGTGCTTGGACCCATCCTTTTTATCCTTTATACTGCAGACATTCCTAATTATCCTAATACTCTTTTAGCCCTCTTTGCAGATGACAAAGCGATCTTTTCCATCCACCCTGATTCCAAAACCGCTTCTAACATTTTACAAAACCACCTTGATGCTATTCAGCAGTGGTGCAGTAAATGGAGAATTAAAATAAATGAGTCCAAATGCGTACAAGTAAATATTCAACTAAGAAAAGATTCTTCTGGTAATGTTATATACAATAACATCCCTATACCTCTCTCTGATTCCGTCCGTTACCTTGGATTCCACCTTGACTCACGACTCAACTGGAATGAACATACTAAAAACAAACGACAAGAACTCAACAGACGCCACGGAGTCTGATACAGCCTTATAAATAGGCGCTCAAACTTCACATTAAAAAATAAACTGACCCTCTACAAGACCATAATACGACCAATCTGGACTTACGGTGCAGAAATGTGGGGTGCCGCTAAGCCTTCCAATATCCAACGAATACAATCCTTTCAGTCCAAAATTCTCAGAATAATTGATAACGCTCCATATTATGTGTCCAACTCTAACCTTCATCACGACTTTAGTATTCCTCTTGTCAAAGACCTTATCTCCACCCGCTTCAAACTCTTCCATAGTAAACTCCAATTTCATCCCAGTCCATAAGCCCAATCTCTGTCGTCGGACACCAATCCTCACAATCCTCCCCGGCGACTAAAACGGAGATGTCCTCGCGACCTCCTGGGCCTTGTATCCATCATTTAATTACAAGATGTTAGGTAACAGAATGTAATAAATAAAAATATATTTTAAAAAAAAAGTAAGTGGTTTTTATTTATTTTTATTTTCCATTTGATGTTAGTAATCTTTAACCCTGCTCAAATACACACCCAAATCATTCAAGCATATTTTTGTGGTCAACCCACCACAAAATCCTGTACGGCTCTCCTGCCCACCCACCTCCACAGCTCATGCAGGAGAATCCACCGTTTTATGATGGGAACCTGTTTGGCAAGGACATCAAATTCGCCTCACTGCTAATAAAATAAATTCTACCAATATTTAAAAAAATAAATATTCAATATTCAGAAAATTTTTTTGATGTATATGATTTTGATGTATATATGAAAAGTAATATATACTTATGGGGCGCAAGGGTAGCTCAAAGGATCCAGTAGTGTTTCAAAATTCTGGCACAGCAAGTTTAATTTCCGCCCTGGGCAAACTTTTATTTATAAAAGCACACCCTTAGCCATGAATTTTTAGAATGGAATGGTAACCTGTAGATAGCCCCTCCCTCCATGATCCTAAGAGATTATATATATATAAGTAGAGAACAATATTTCTATTGTACTTTCCTCACTAACTATTTTAAAGAATACATAGATTTATATATTCGAGAGTGAACCACTTACATAAATTTTATTCTGTCACATCTTGATTGTAAAATTGATTAAAATCAAAATATATGGCCTATTCAAATTATTTTTCTGTAAACCTCTAGGTAGTCTAAACTCAAAATATAATTAATCATGTATGTTACTGTTGATAAGTAATCATCATCTGCTTAACTAAAGTTTGCACTCTTCTAACTATAATTTTGTCCTATTAATAGTAATAATGTTTTAATAACTTCAATAAATTATTTATTAAGAATTAGGATGTACTTTCTTTAATGAAGGTCTTATAAGGTAAATAAAAATCAACCAATACAATAATTATAAATATAAAAATCTGAAGGAGCCAGTGGAAGAGATTTAGACAATTAGTTAAAAATTAAATCTTAAAATAAGAGCTATAGAACATATGTTTAATCCAAATCATCCTGACATTTATGAACAAAAAAGTCTTAATCAAGTTTCTTTATGGAAAGTGAAATTAGAAAGGCCTTTACAATAAAATTGAAATTCTGTTTATTCTTAAATTCCATTTTTTAGTGAAGACAATTATAATTCATTATAGTTTCATAACTTTAAAGGTTCTTTCAAGTAACCTTAATCAGCTAGTGAGTATGGACATAATTGAACTATCTAGTTCAATTGAACAGGTTCATCAAAATTAACTATACATAAAAGAATGGCTCACTAACTATTTTGCCCATCACTGTTTCTTTTGAGTCTAGCAGCCATGATAAGGTGAAGATAAAGTAGGTTATTTATCTCAACAAAAAAGGCTGCAAGTTGCCTGCTCAGAGATGGGGTAATGTAGAAAATTAGTTAACCCAAGTTGGCATTGGAACGCACCACCATTTCAAAACTATATTTAATTCTTCTTTCTTGTACTTTATTAGTTATGCATTCTTTACAACACCTCTTCATAAGCTTAAAACTTAACACTTCTATTTACTACTAAAATGTGATATCTACTGAATATATGCCTATTTATTAAGTTAACCAACAAAACTAGATGACCATAATATATTCTATAAATTATGACATTCATCTCTTATATTCAGAATAATCTTTGTCTCGGGATTAACTGAGATACAAGTTAGAAGTACTAACATAATCTCTTGTTCATAATATGCCAATAATCGTAGAAGAGCCAAGAGACTTTCTGCCCATGGCTATAATAAAATTTAAAATCAAACATATTATAAAATAAAGTAAGAAGTGAGGTAATTTTTATTTTATTATAAATAACATTTTATGTATTTTGTTTTGAAATTCAATAGCTGAAATTCAAACACATTTTGTTATTCATATTGTCAAGATTATATTGGCAAGAGAATTCAATTCTGAGTCAAGAACTTCTTGATCCTCTAATAGTAAAGAAACAGTGCAGCTTTCTCCTACTAGTGCTCATCTCAGGATAACTCTTGCATCCTAATCCTGCTATCATAGCTTAGGTTTTCCCCAGTCTTCAGCAAAAGATCGTTTCGGCAGAAGTGTTTTGAAACATCTACATTTCATCAGCTAACGAGGTATAACAATCTAGGGTTTTATTTAAATGCATTGAAAACACTTTGTTTCTTAGGCGACAGTGAAGAAGAAAATTAATACTTAGCCCTAAAAAGTAAAATAACTATGAAATGCTTACCACATAAAATGTCATTTATTAAATCAGGTTTTGACACAATTTTTTCTACTCTACATTTCATGTTGAGCATGGCTTCTCTTTCTGGTTCATTGTCGCATCCTTCTATGGAGACCTGTCTTCACTACTCCATTGGTCAACATTCTCCTCATTTCATCAACAATCCTTTCTCTTAATTCTTCCACAGATGAAACTGGATTTTGCTGGCTGTTGACAAGACTTTTCATGCGCCCCCACACATGAATATCCATGGGGGTTTAGTCCGGACTTCTTGCTGGCCATGGCAATGGCCCATCATGTCCTATCCATTTGACCAAATCTGCTCAAGTCCAACCTTCTCGCCGGGTCTCATTCTTCAATAGCGTGTACCATCGTGTAATGGTATGGGTATAGGCCAGCAGTATGCACTGTAAACCACACTCTCCATCGCGAAAGTCCCAGATCAAGGGCAACAATATTAGTGGAAGTAGTTGGATCCGCTCGAAAGCGTTGCACTATCTCACTGACCTGTTCTTCGTCATCATTAATTCGTGATCTTCCTATGTATTTCGTCTCAAAACAGAGCCAGTTGCTCATTTTTGAGTTTACATGTGTAATAAGATGCTTTAAGACGTCAATCATTAAAATAGTGTATAAGTTAATTGAATAGGCCGTAGTAGACAAGTGAAAGTTAAGAAATGAAAAACAAATATTATAAAGTTTATTTTTCTCTAAGCGATATTTAAAAAAATATTATGGCAGTTGCTCGGCAGATGTGTTTTGAAATATCTACGTTTCATCAGCTATCTAACGAGGTATAACATTCTAGGTTTTTATTTAAATGCATTGAAAAAAGAAACAAAGTTACTTAGGGGACAGTGCAGAAGAAAATTAACACTTAGCCCTAAAAAGTAAAATAAAACAATATTACCTATGAAATGCTTACTGCATAAAATGTCTTTTATTAAATGTCTACTACGGCCTATTCAATTAACTTATGCACTATTTTAATGATAGAGGTCCTAAAGCATCTTATTGCCCACGTAAACATGCCCCTAACAATAATAATAATAATAAGACACATATAATATATATACAAGATAAACAAAATTAAATTTAGTAGCCTAAAAATCGGAAATTTTCAATTCCCAAATTAAAAGTCGAATATCTCGATAAGGGTTAAGTTTAGGGTAGGGTGATTCATAGTGAAATAAGTCTGAAATTATGGGCGACTTTTCCTGTAACCCTGTATACTAAATATAATATCGGGGTGTATTATAATTATACTATTTAGTGAGATTGCTTGATCATTATTGTAAAAACATTGCTTTTTCTATTTGAATATCCTAACAAATGAATTCTTTTACTTAGTGCACTTGCTTGTTAACAGTATTTTATCAAATCCTCTTTTTTTTGACAATTTAAAAAACTTATAATTATTTATATGTTGAAAATAGACTTTTAAATTAGAAATATAAGCTTGGAGAAAAGTACTTCTGATGAGGGCATAATTATATAAATGAAACATAAATTTCCTATAATTTATCATCAATCAAAGAAGAAGGAAAGTACTCATCCTTCAGCGAAATGTCTATCAATGAACTTGTGCTGATGGATTTCAGTTCAGAATCTGAATCATAATATGAGAATGAAATGTTAGCTTCAGCTTTTCTGATCAAAACAATACCAGTGAAACACTTATATTTGGGAGGAGAAAAAGTCACGGGTAATTTGCCCTTATTAAAGAATTAAACAATGGTAAATTTGAAACTTTTTTCCTTTACCCTGTGATAGATTTAAAGAGGTACATGATATATTAAGGATTCAAATTGACAAAGTGGGATGCAATGCTTCAAGATTCATTGAATCTGAACAAAAACTAGTTGTATTTTTATGGTGTCGTAAAATAATTAATTCTTATTCTGTTACAATTGCAATGGATGGGAAAACTCTAGGAGAAGTGACTATGATGGCTTACACAGGTAAAACGCAAGGAGGAGGTGTATGTCTGGTTGGAGCTATGATCTGAAAAGTGTAGGGGATTCTGGGGATGCTTGGAACAATGTTTGCAATGTCAGCATAATTTTTATAATAATCAGTAAAACACTAGTATACAAATAGGTTTTATAATGCATTATTTTATTCCCCCTTAATTTTAAGCTGCGCCTGAGTAAATAAAAATTTGAATTTAAATTTAAATTAGAAAAAATAATTGATTTTCCAAAACTAGAGGTTTTATAATTATAAGAGATGCTCTGGAAGAGTAATAGTTTGTCTTTTTATAGGTGGATGATATTGGTTGAAACAGACAGAGAATCAAATTCCCATGTTGTTAGTTGATTAGTTGACATTAGATGATTTTATTTTTATTTTGGTAGGATGAGTTATTGCAGCAATGTATTGGTTGCTATAATGATTATGATCTATGAAACTTGTAAATATTTCCAGTTTTGAAAAATTGTAATATGTAGACTGGTGTATGATTATTAATTTCTTCTTGACATCTGCTTATTTGAGGAGTTATGTAGGTGCTATAGCAATGGCTGTACTAAACCTTTTTACAATTATGTATTACCAAAATGAATAATCATATTGTTTGATTTTAGAATGAAATTAAAATTAGGAATAATGGTCAAGTAATGATTTTCATAATATGTAAGGATAGTAAACATATATACAATAAATGCAAGGGGATAGAATAAAAAAAATCTTACTACCTCAGCTGGGAATAGAACCCGGATTTCCTGCTTTCCGGGTAAGTATGCTATCCTTTACAGCTCTGAGGCTAGCCTGATAATTCCTTCTACTCCCCGCACTCTACTGAAAGTCTAAAACCCCAAGTAAGATGAATATATCATCATATGCTCTAAGGAGCTAACATTGTCAGCTATTTGTTAGACTCTCATTTTTTTTTCTTTATATTTCTTTTTTTTAATACTGTATTAGTTGAGGTATTTAATCCCACATTAATTTTATACAATAAATGCAAGAGAATAGAATAGAAATTCTTACTACCTCAGCCGGGACTCGCACCTGGATCTCCAGCTTTCCAGGCAAGTACGCTTGCATACAAGACATACTTGCCCGCAAAGCAGGAGATCTGGGGATCAAATCCCGGCTGACGTAGTAAGATTTTTCTATTCAATTCCTTTTATTTATTATATAAAATTAATGTAGAATTTAATATCACAGCTAATACACTATTTAAAGTAAACATATATAGTTCTTAAATATATCTTGGATATCTTGTTAGTATAATGGTTAAAATAATTTTATCTATATCTAGCTTACAATTAATTGTTAGAAGGGATTTAAATTTTAATATTTTAGGATTTTCTACACTAAAAGGTAAGAATTAATATAAGTGTTCTCTATTTTCTTAGGTTCCTGAAATAAATCATGAGTTGTCATATTACTGGGATGAAAAATTTTCAATTTGCAAAAAGTTAATGAAGTTTTGTATCTTGAATGACATTAAATAAAGAGAATGATAACATTTATATTTAATACAGGATAGGTGGATGATATTGGTTGAAACAGACAGAGAATCAAATTCCCATGTTGTTAGTTGATTAGTTGACATTAGATGATTTTATTTTTATTTTGGTAGGATGAGTTATTGCAGCAATGTATTGGTTGCTATAATGATTATGATCTATGAAACTTGTAAATATTTCCAGTTTTGAAAAATTGTAATATGTAGACTGGTGTATGATTATTAATTTCTTCTTGACATCTGCTTATTTGAGGAGTTATGTAGGTGCTATAGCAATGGCTGTACTAAACCTTTTTACAATTATGTATTACCAAAATGAATAATCATATTGTTTGATTTTAGAATGAAATTAAAATTAGGAATAATGGACAAGTANGATGTCAAGAAGAAATTAATAATCATACACCAGTCTACATATTACAATTTTTCAAAACTGGAAATATTTACAAGTTTCATAGATCATAATCATTATAGCAACCAATACATTGCTGCAATAACTCATCCTACCAAAATAAAAATAAAATCATCTAATGTCAACTAATCAACTAACAACATGGGAATTTGATTCTCTGTCTGTTTCAACCAATATCATCCACCTATAAAAAGACAAACTATTACTCTTCCAGAGCATCTCTTATAATTATAAAACCTCTAGTTTTGGAAAATCAATTATTTTTTCTAATTTAAATTTAAATTCAAATTTTTATTTACTCAGGCGCAGCTTAAAATTAAGGGGGAATAAAATAATGCATTATAAAACCTATTTGTATACTAGTGTTTTACTGATTATTATAAAAATTATGCTGACATTGCAAACATTGTTCCAAGCATCCCCAGAATCCCCTACACTTTTCAGATCATAGCTCCAACCAGACATACACCTCCTCCTTGCGTTTTACCTGTGTAAGCCATCATAGTCACTTCTCCTAGAGTTTTCCCATCCATTGCAATTGTAACAGAATAAGAATTAATTATTTTACGACACCATAAAAATACAACTAGTTTTTGTTCAGATTCAATGAATCTTGAAGCATTGCATCCCACTTTGTCAATTTGAATCCTTAATATATCATGTACCTCTTTAAATCTATCACAGGGTAAAGGAAAAAAGTTTCAAAACTCACCATTGTTGAATTCTTTAATAATGGCAAATTACCCCTGACTTTTATCATGACTGATGATTTATGATGACTGGTGACTGACCATGATGTTTATGGTGACTTAATGATTAAGCAATCTCATAACTTTATAGAGGGTTACTGAAAAAGTCGTGCTAGATTCGTTAAGGGCGTGGAGTACCCATTTCTGACTTCTTTCACTTTGAAACTCTCTGCCCTAAACTTAATCCTTTTCGAGACATTCGACTTTTAATTTTTTTATTGCCAATTTTATCTATATCTAGCTTACAATTAATTGTTAGTAGGGATTTAAATTTTAATCTGTTAGGATTTTATAAAAGGTAATTTCTAAAAGGTAATGAATTAATATTAGTGTTCTCTATTTTCTTAGGTTCTTGAAATAAATCATGAGTTACTAGGATGAAAAATTTTCAATTTGCAAAAAGTTAATGAATTTTTTTATCTTGAATGACATTAAATAGAGTGACTAATAACATTTATATTTAATACAGGATATTCTTAATTTTTCTAATTTAAAGTAAATTTGAAATTATAGAGTTTAAATGTAACAAATTGTCTCTTAATTATATCTATATTATGTTCAATATCATTGAGACTGTTATTAAAGTTAATTAATTTAAATAATGCAATCCTAAAGATAAATAAATGTGAAATCAGCTTTCAAACAAAATATGAAGAAAATCCCTCAAAAATGACTAAATTGAAACAAAAGTGACATATACAAGTTTAGCTTACAATCTACAGAAGGATAAAAATTTTATGAAATAATAAATAGTAACTTAAGTGAACCAGAGCCAACCAATGTAGAAGGTATAAGACAATAAATTAATAACTATTTAGATAACTATAAAGAAAAATTAAATTTATTTTATTATTAAATATATGAAACGAATATTTCATCAAATATCAACAAATATTAAAATATCTAATATAAATCAAACATCAAAAGGACTGACTAACTAATATAAGGACCTTTACCAATGAAAGTATTTGTATAAAAAAAAATTAAGAAATAGATCTAAACCAAAAACTATAGTTGAAACTGACAAAACTAAAAGCAGGAGTTATAGACCCAACACATTGAAATACAGTCACAAAAACAAATACATCAATCAATCATAAAGAGATCTAGAAAAATTACTCAAAAATCACACCAAGTTTTACTATCCAAAGTATATCAAGCACTTAAAACATAAACATTAACTTTCTACATGCTATCCTATGATAGCATGACAAGTCTATACCTGTCTGAGTACTTAACAGAGTCAGTCTAAAACCAATTTTAATTTATTTGCATAGTGTTAACTTAATTTTATTGTTATAATCACACATATTTTACTCATATACCAACTTGAAAACCTAGATATGAAATAGAAAAAATGCTATATTGTTGAATAACTATGATTTGAGACATCTGATTTCTGATTGCAAGGAAATATTGTACTGTGATCCTTAAAATCCAAGAGTCCTACAGTCCTCTTGTTACAAAAAAAAAAATTAAATTTTAGGCTTAATTAAAATGAAACCAAAAATCTGAATTTGTTCATTTNAATAGTAAAAAAACATTCAATGACAATCAAATGAGGAGAGAAGATGAACAATGACACCATTCTTAAATTATTTACAGATTATTTCCACAGGAGCTAACAGGGCCATCTTCGTTTGAGTCGATGGGGAGGGTTGTAGGGGTTGAAGTTGAAAGACAAGGTCTGTGCTAGTGGATTAGGATGGAATAGCAGTTTACTGTGGAAAAGGGTGAAACGGGAAGAAACGAGATCCTGAACAAAAGGGATATTAAAATTGTGGTGAGGGAGAGAATTAGATACATAAGAGGGAGCATTTGCGATTATTCTGAGGGTTTTGGATTATATTCGTTGTATGTTGGAAGGCTTAGAATCACCCCATATTTCTACACCCTATGTCCAGATTGGTGGTAGTAATGTTTTGTAGAGTGTCAGTATTCATGAGTCTGTATAAGAGTCCTTGTCGTCGATTGAGTTCTTGTCTTTTAATTTTAATATGTTCACTCCATGTGAAATGTGAGTCAAGATGAAACCCCAGGTACATGTTAAATTTCACAATTTTAGGAAAGCTTTTCTTTCGTAATTGGAAATTAACTTGAACACATTTTGCTTCATTAATTTTTATTCTCCATTTCCCATACCATTTCTGAATGCTATCAAAATGATCTTGTAGGTTTTAAGAAGTAGTTTTAGGATCGGGGTGGTAATATAGGACAGCCTTGTCATCTTCAAATAGAGCTAAGAATGTACTTGGATGAGTAGGGATGTCAGCAGTGTACAGAATAAATAGGATAGTTCCAAGCAAACTACCTTGAGGAACACCCGCTTCCACTTGGTAGAAATCAGAGTAATCTAACCCTTGCGGAACATAAAGAAACGGTTGGTTAAGTAAGACTTAAGGATAAGGTATGTGTAATGAGGAAGTTTAGATTTCAGTTTAAACAGAAGACTACTGTTCCAGACTCTATCAAATGCTTGAGAAATATAATAATAAAAAAGCTGCTGGGCAGTACTCTCTGCACTCAAAGGAAGAAGAAATGTAGTCTTCGATGCGAAACACTTGCTGGACAGTAGAATGTTTATGTCGGAAGCCAAACTGATGATTTGGAAGGATATTAGGGGGTTCAATGGAAGCCATCATTCATTTTAACATTATTTTTTTGAAAACTTTAGAAAGTGAAAGAAGAAGACTTATAGGAAGGTAGGATGAAGGATTATGTAGTGGTTTTCCAGGATTGGGAAATAATATTATGTTGGAATATTTCTAGAGGAGTGGGAAGTGTGAAGTTCGGAGTATACAATTATAGATATAGGTAAGGAATATAATTGCATTCTTGGGAAGATTACGAAGAATTTGATTCTGAATTGAAATCCATCAGCACAAGTTCATTGATAGCAATTTCGCTGAAGGAAGAGTACTTTCATTCTTCTTTGACTCATGATAAATTCTAGAAAATTTATGTTTCATTTTTATGCCCTCCTCAGAAGCACTTTCCTCCAAGCTTCTGTTTCTAATTTAAAAAGCTAATTTCAACATATTAATAATAATAAATTTTTAAATTGTCCAAAAAAAAAGAGGATAGGATAATATACTGTTAACAAGCAAGTACACTTAGTAAAGGAATTCATTCACTAGGATATTCAAATCGAAAGAATGTTTTTACAATAATGATCAAGAAATCTCACTAAATAGTGCTATTATAATACCCTGATATTATATTTAACTAGTTAAAAAAACAGTGTCTTTCTTATGTTCGAAAGACAGACAACAAACTCATCTAATTTTTTGCAAAAGATGCATAAAACACTCACACGCTTCAATAGCTAAATTCATATAGAATTGTCGAATATAAATATTTATTGATGAAAAGCTAAGCAATTATCCATATATAAATATTCACTGCAGACTCTCAACCTTGAAAAGTTCTTTAATGGTTAAAACTATGTTCTTTTGAGAGGTTGCTCATAAGTTATTATCACATATTATCTATAAGTGTGTGCCTTATGTGTGTCTATTTATTCATGTTATCTGGAATTTTAAATATTTTATGATTTTTTCCAGGGGAGTACAGGTAAACTTGGAAATCATCCGCGTAAACGTGATAAGAACATTTTCTAATGGAAAGGTGGAGATCATTAATACAAGCAGAGATCAGGGTGGCAGAGATGCTAGAGCCGTGACCCCAGATGTAATAGGACGAGGGGAAGATAAAGGTGCTTCGGGGATAGAAACTACTTGGGATCGGCCTGACAGGAATGAATAAAACCAAAGAAGGGAATTGTTGGAGAAGGAAAGGTTAGAAAGCAAACGGGAATGATCAATCGTATCATAGGCTTTTGAGAAATCAAGGAGAACAAGGATTGAGATTTTTCTTTGATCAATCGCAGCTTGGATGTCAGTGGTAATACTCAGGGGAGTAGTCTGGGTGGGGAAGCGAAAATCTGATTAGAAAGAATCTAGAAGCTTTGCATTTTCCAAGAAAGATGACATTTGTTTCTGTACCTACTTTTCTAAGGGTTTTGCAAAGTTAGGGAGAATAGATAAGGGGCGGAAATCGTTAAAGGAAGAGGGATTGGGAATTTTGTTTAAAGGTTTAACAATTGCTTGTTTCCAAGAATAAGGAAAGACTGAGTTCTGGAGGGAAAGTTTGTGTATATGCAGGAGGATAGGAAAAATACTGGAAAGGGTGGCTTTGAGGGTTTTTAAAGGTATGCATTCGCAGCCAACTGATTTTTTTTTTAAATTTTGATATAGCTGCTAAAAGATTTTCAGTAGTAATTTCGGTGAAAAATAAATTGTTTGGGTTAACAGAGCGGCTTGGTAAAGAAATAGAAACAGGAGAACTCTGGGACTGCGAAGAGGAAGTAAAATAAGAGTTAAAGTTATCGGGAGAACCAGGGGAATGAGAAATATTCAGAGAGGGTCTGCACAAGAAAAGGCTTCTTAGGATGTTCCACTTGGACTTAGGATCGGGAGCAGAGGAAAACGCCTCATGGAAGTAAAGCGAGCGAGCCTTTAGAAGAGCGGCTTGACGTTGGTCCATGTATAAACTGGCTTAAGGAGAGGCCATTTCTGTACCATCGCTGTACCTCCAATTTGTAAATAGGTATTACCATTCAAAATTAAGGCGTTTTTGATCAAGCCTAGTTTTGCAAGACCAATTAGAAACTCAGTGGAGGGGGCACTAAGTGGGGGCCGATGGTAAAGAAAATATTTGAGAGACTTAAGCCCTTCGGGAGTGGGAATCGGAGAGGGACTCAAACCTTCCCTTTCGATAGACCCCACTTCGGAATTTTCAAAGGAAACCCAAAAATATCTGACTACCGGGGTCTTCCGAGAGGGAAGGTTTAAGTCACAAAGGTACAACGATGGGTACTGAAATGTCCCCTCCTTATGTCAGCTTAAATATAGGCCAACGTGAACAAATGTTTTTCGCCTCTCCCCCCTTTGCAACTCGCCTCGAAAAGATTTCTGAACTATATTTTTATTATTTGAACCAACGGAAAAGAATCCCTATCCACATTCCTAGAGGGCCTTAATAAGGCGTTTTCCAAAAAATTCACATGGAATATATCTAAAGACAAAGCCACATTTTTGGATGTTCATATAAAACTAGTGGACAATAACTTCGTCACTGGTGTTCACACTAACAAACAGCAGTATTTACATTATTCCCGCTGCCACCTTCCACACACCAAGAGGTCCGTACCTTACTCTCGCCTGTCGGGGCCACCGCATATGCAATCTGTAATAATGTAGATAACCCCTTATCCTTAGCAAAAAAAATCCTACCTCCAAAACGAACCTTCCAACCTAAACCTAAATCTCCTAATGCCCAAACTCCTAACCTGGTTACTGAATATTTCCCCAGGGGTAGAAGGTATCAAGACCAAGATACACGAAGCCCTCCCTATTATTCAGAACAATCCATCCACCAGCTCCTTAATACCAAAAAAACGTAGCCCCCACTCTATAAGAAAAAAAACTGTCTTGCAAAACCCTCACAAAAGTGTCTTGAAAAATCCAAAACACTTAATTCGCTTTGTAACAAAAGCAGATGCTTATCCTGTCCAATTATAAAAACTGGCAAAACCTTCTCCAGTATGGACACCCACTTAAAATATAAGATCCAATCATGCATATACAAAAATTGAGTATACCTGCTTAAATGCAATTTTTGTCCTGCTTTTTAAGTAGGAAAATGTACTACGCCCTTAAATCTCAGAATTAATAATCACAGAGCATCCTGTTCAAAACCCAAGTCCCCTCTTTCTATACCGCGTTCAGAGTCATTTAATGAGTTTTAATGACGTTTTCCAAGTGCAAGTGATTGAACAACTTCCCGACATGGCTTCAGATTTGCAACTGAAGACGAGAGAGTGCGCCTAAATCTACATTCTCAAAGCCACTTCAAGACCTGGCATCAATTGCCAACAATAAGAGGGTTAGGGAAAACCCAATCTTTGTGCTTTTTTCTTTTTGGGTGTGCTCTGCACTCTCTATCCCATCTATTATTGATAACTATATATATATACGTTATATTGACATATCCTACTTAATGCACATAAAATAATGCTTGCAGTCAGCTCCTTTCCTAGAAGCTCCCCACCCTAACCAACCCTATCTCATCTTCCCAGAGATCCTACTCGAGTCAGTCTCATTACAGGAGGGCACCGGGCTAGAAGTCTCATTACAGGAGTTCACCGGGCTAGAAGTCTCATTACAGAAGAGCTACAGGCTACTTCAGTCTCATTACAGGAGGGCACCGGGCTAGAAGTCTTATTACAGAAGAGCTACAGGCTACTTCAGTCTCATTGCATCCTTACACCAATTCAGTTCTAGTCTCGTTACTCCCTTGTTTCGGCCCTAGTCCTGTTCTATCGAGGTTCTCCTACTAAATATTATTTACTTAGCGAATATAAGTGATAATTGTAGTGATCCCTTTGATTCATTGTAATNTCCAATGTGTCTGTGTCTTTGTTGAACGTGATGTTTGTTAGGTTTACTATGCGTTTGTGAAATGTTTGGTTGTTCCGTTTTACGTCTGAGTTTTTTTTTTTTTGTTTAAGTCGTAGTTTTGTGAGTTTTTTATCCATAGTATCGTACTTTATTGTCATTTCTGTTTTTATAATGTCCTTTATGTAGTGTAAGTATGTAGGCAGTATGTAGTGTAAGTTTAGTTGTGTCAGTTTGTTTCCTGTCTCTAGGTGTAGTTTGTAAATTTCGTTGTTCAGTCTGTTCTTTTTAATGTATAGTGAACGTATTTCTGTTTTAATCCATAGTTTTTTGTGCTTTTATTAATCCTCCTTTATCAGTCCCGAGCGCCCTAATCTCGGCACAGGGGCTGACTCGCGACCCTTATCTAAACTTACTAAATGCGGTTTCCCCCTACCTCTTTCTCACTCTTCTTCCAGCTCTCATAGGAGACACTCTGCTTCCAGATCTCATAGGAGACACTCTGCTTCCAGCTCTCATAGGAGACACTCTGCTTCCAGCTCTCATAGGAGACACTCTGCTTCCAGATCTCATAGGAGATACTCTGCTTTCAGATCCCATAGGAGACACCCTGCATCCAATAGTAGACAAAGTGTTTAACGTATCCATTTCGCTTTATAAAAGTCTTATTATTTCGTGCCGCCTTATGCGCCTCCCCTTCACAATACAGTCCATTACTCCTCGTCCACTCACGGCTGCCACGCATTCCCAGAAGGTAAGTGCTCTGAATTTTTGGGTTTTTCTCTTTTACAGTTTTCGAAACATTTAATATAGTTTGTGTCGTTTATGTTTATTTTTATGTTCTTTCTTAGACAGTTAGTGAGAGGTTTGGTTATGTCCGCGAAGTGTGGTATGAATTTTCGGTAATAGTCTAAGAGTCCTAAAAATGATTTTATTTGCTTCGTCGTTTTCGGTATTGGGAAAGATTCGATAGATTTAATTTTGTCGGGATTTGGTTTTATTCCGTTTTTTGTGATAATGTGTCCTAAGTATGCGACTTCGGGTTTTAAAAATTCTGTCTTGTCTAATTGTATGCGGAGATTAGCTTTTCGAAGGGCTGTAAAAACTTCTGTTAGTGTTAGTATGTGTTCTTGTAAACTGGTAGAGTAAATCAGTATGTCGTCTAAGTATACTATTGTGTTTTTGACGTTTCTAAGTAAGTTGTTTATCATTCTTTGGTAAGTACTGGGTCCGTTTTTTACTCCGTATGGCATTCTTAGGTATTCATAATGTCCGTCTTCTGTAGAGAATGCTGTCTTTGGTATGCTATTTTCGTCCATTAATATTGAGAAAAACGCGGAATGGAGGTCGATACAACTAAAATAAGTGCTTTTTCCTAGTTTGTCTAAAATATCATTAATGTTCGGAATTGGGTATCTGTCGTCAATGGTTTTTGCGTTTAA
>KZ808035.1:23038-35415 GCA_000696205.2 Oncopeltus fasciatus
ATTTAATCTTAACGTGTACTTTTCATTTCATGAAACATCAAAATTTTTCTTGCTCCCTTTTTTATTAAAATTGCAAATAATTTATATACATTTCATTTATGCTATGCCAATATTATTGTGGTGCTAATTCAGAAGTCACAATTAATATTGGGAAATTCATTATTGCATACACTACTACAACCAGACCCGGCATTTTACCCCTGGTTCAGCCTCCGCACGCAACTAATTGAGATTAGTTCTATCTTAACTCCTGCTTTTCTAACTTGCTATACTGTATGATTCAGGACTATGAATAAAATAACTTTTTCTTTGTACATCCTCTGCTTTTCTTTTTAAATTCAAAAATATTGTAATATCACACACACAAAAAAAAAAACAATTAGCTTATAATCTTATTTAGTACCTTGAATAATATTGATAATAAATGAATTAGTTATTTATGAAATGAGAATACTTATAATATTTAAAGCTTCAAGCTACTACTAATAATTACTTGTAATTAGTACATCTGAGATTATATAGTTTAATATTTACTTCCATGAGTATTGCTAAAATTTTTTTTACTGCATGATAACCTTTAAGCATTGGTCACCTTGATAGTAATTAAACTCACTAAAAATGTAAATATTATAGGTTTAAAAAACTAAACATCCTAATTTACAAATTAACAGAAATATAACAGAAACATATATTTAAATAGTATTCAGAGTTGTTACTAAAAATGTATCATGCTTCAAGCTTGTAAATTTAAGTCTTATATTCTTGGAAGGCTCAAATCTGCAACTGAATATAACCATATTTTTAACAAAAAATATTAATCAACTTATCAAAATCAGAAGAAAAATAAGCTTTACAACTTAACATAAGTTGGATGTATTAAAATTGCTTAAGACATTATTGATGTAAGTTTTTTTCTGAGCTTTGCAACAATATCTTCTTTTTTTGTGTCTGTTATAGAGAATTTTTCCAGAAAATTGTAATACCTATAAATTAAAAAAAAAATGAATATGTATACATATATACACACGCACAATCAATCACACATCGGGTGTCCCAGAGAAGACAGCCACATTTAAAATACGTATCTCATAAAGGAAGCATTTAGCAAAAAATGTGAGAAAAGCAAAGTCGTTGGGCTCGCCGAGTTCTATCGCAAAGTGTACTTATTTAATAAGAAACTGGCTCTTCAAAGGCAGATATGGAGCTTCAAAGGGGATGGATTCTTGACCGGTCAATCTTACACTTTTGAAAGGGCATTCAAAAATATGAAAAGCTACGAAGTTAGTTTTTCAATGCTTTATATAGTTCTCTGGCTATTATTACTCAAACATTGTAAAGATTTCCGCTATTTTTAGTTTTAGTGTGGGATATTACTGATTAAATGTTTCTATTTAATTTTAATTGTAAGTCGGCGCTAGTCAGCCATTACGTGAACAGCTTCGTTGTGTGCTCGTCATTACTGATTATTTTGACAGTGTCTTAGTGAACAACTATTTATTGTTGGCCTGTGCCAAGTTTTGAGTGACAGTGCTCAAACTCAAAACCATCCAACATCCAAAGAATACAGTCCTTCCAATCAAAAAGCTTAAGAATCATAGTTGATGTACCCTATTACGTTGCCAACTCCTTTACTCCACAATGACCTTGAAATCCAGTTTGTAAAAGAAGTTATCACAACCCGTTTTAATAAATTCCACTCTGACCTTTCCATGCATCCCAATCCTTTAGCCCAAACTCTATCTAGTATTACCCATCCTAATAACCCAACATGCCACCTGAATAGAAAATGGCCGCGTGACCTCCTCATTGCCAACACTTCCTAATAAGAGTTTTAAAAAAACAATAAAACAAATAATTGTAAATAGTGCTTTAGGAGTACTGCCATTGGGCAGCTTCTCCACCAAGTGAAATACACGTTAATTAATTTTTTTTATAATTTATTTATTTAAAAGTTGTGTATGAATATTTTTTTATATTAATTCATATTGTACATTATTATTATATACTTTGAGAGCACATTGCAAGATGCATGCTATGCAGGATGTAATTTCTAAATAAAGTGTTTAAATAAAAAATGTAATTGTGTTTGTATTAAAACTTGTATTTTAAATTAAGATACTTTATTGTGGATTCAAAAATCACTAAAAGCCAAAAGCAGCGCTATTTTATAAATATTTCTTACTTTTAAGAAAACATTTAAGAGTAACCAACAAAAACTGTTCTAGGTTAGCAGTGTCAAGGCCGACTATAACTCCTTAAAGAAGTTGTACACTACTACTCTAATGTTTTAATGGTGATAATACTACTTCATATCCTGATATCTGTCTGCTTAGCCTCTATCCTTTATCTCAAAAAGGATAGTTTCATCTTAAAAGGATTTATTACCTATTTCTTCATCAATAAGATATTAGGATTTAGCATTCAATTCCTATTTTTTGAGCTTGGCGAAATCCGGGTATAATCAAACAATAGACAGGCAGCACCTGCTCAGTCACTGTTTGGAGAGGAATCCTTGAGGAGTCCCTATAGGCTCATATTTGATTTGGGTCAGTAAAGGAACCAATCTATGCTGCATACATAAGAGATCAGATATCCTGCCTACATAAAAGATCAAATATTCTTAAAGATATTCCTTTTCATACTCATTAGAAATGTGGTTTCAACATGATGGTTGTCCTGATCAATTTTCCCGTGTCAGCATAAAGCAAATTACCAATTTTTTCTTTATTGCTTCACTTTTTCATTAAACCTAAACATATCTTTACTATTTAAGGTAGCCAAGAATGCAATTAAAGATGCATTTAGGGGCGCCAGGCTAGCTCAGGGGATCCGTACGGGTCTCGCAAACATGACGCCGCGGGTTCACATCCCGCTCAGGTCAATCTTTTATTTATAATATAGAAGCTTGTCCTGAGCCATGGGTGTTTAAAATGGGGTGGCAACCTGTAGATAGCCCCTTCCTCCATGACCCCAAGTGGTTGAATGGAAGGCTAACACTCAAATAAATAAAAAAAATGCATTTGAGGATAGGTAAATAAACAGATGCGGCCTCGTGTCTTGGCCTTAAGGATCTGATATGTCCTTCCCCATTAATATAATATGTACTTAACCATCTCAAATAACCTGCATCTGCTCAACCTGAGAATGTATCATCCAAGAAACTAAACAAAACAATGTTCAAACACTTGACCTGGTGGAATTAATTGTGTATTGTAAATAATAGAAAGTGGTTTGTACTAGATTTATAAGTCGATAAAGGGCGTTAAGAAGTTTGACTTTTTTTTGTAAAATTACATTAAATAGGTACTGTTAGGAGCTTTATAAGACTGAAATTCTCCTTAAAGTTATCTTAAATTACAATACATATATATTAAGATATTTTAATACAAACAAAATTCAAAAATAAAGAAAACTTTAAATATCAATATATCAAAAGAACTAAGAAAAAGGCAAAAATCATTAAATATTTGAGTAGAGATAGTCAAGAGAACTGAATGAGGGATCAGAAATAGGACTTCACAGCTCTCCATATTTTTTAACCTTACAAAAAAATATTTAAAAAATGATAGGTTAAGAAGACACTAACATTTTAAGCTTCGTATTTGCAACATGAAAATTAACTCGACGAGCCCTTCATCTGTGTTTTTCTGAAATTGTTAGCTTAAATCCTTCCTTTTATATTTTATTATAAATTAATTACATAGTTAGATATGTAGAAATGAAATAGTACTCTTCTAATAGAAATTATTTGCGGGTGTTAATAACAGAAAAACTACCTTAATCAAAGTATAAATAAACTAAAGTATACATTACACGGAGTCAACACTGATTTCGTAAAACGGAAGTGATCTATCAATGTTGACGGGGGTTTTCAGGGACTTTGAATCCAAATGTGACATCCATTTTTTCACTAACAAGTCTAGTTTTAAAGATATAGGATTTGAAAATTTTTTCTTTGAAGTTTGAAATTGTGATAAACAGAAAATGTATTAGCCCTACGCCTTTTATCATTTATAATGATTCTAAGGGCGGATAATACGAATATGAAGTTACATTTCGGATAAGCTGTTTCATTTCTGTATAAAGTATACTTTTAATTAAAAGAAAGAGAAGGAGGCGAAATATCTGAAAAATTCCCATTTTTTCACATGTTTAAATGCATTTTGTACAAAATATAAAAGTGATAGGAAAAATCCAATTGCGTATTCATATTCTCCATTAAATTCTTTTCAAAATCAGTACAGCTATTTTATTATAAAAGATAAGTACTGGGTGGTAAATAGAAAGGAAAAGGCACAACCAAATGGGAGCATTCATTGCTACCGACCTAAAAGCTGACCTGTTTCATAAAGGGAATTAACTATACATTCCTTTAGTACATTCAATGACAATGAAAGAAACATTAAGATTTAGAAACTATTAAGTTAGTTAACTATCAGCAGTATCAGTGGGATATATTTGGGGATTTAAAAGTGATAGGGATACTGCTGAGACTTCAAGAGGACTTTACAAAGTATTGCAGTTTTGTATGTTACGGGACAGCAGGGCCTCAGATAACTTTTTTGTACAAGGTACATTAAATGTAAAATAAGTCCCCCTTGTTAATTAAAAAAAGGTCATTCTTCTGCCTCTCTATATTAAGCTAGGACATATGAAAAAAATTATCAAAATCATGGACAACGAAAGTAATGGTTTTAAGTACCTAAAAGAAATATTTCCTCAGTTAAGTGATACTAAACTGAAAGAAGGCATATTTATTAGACCAAAATAAGAAAACTTGATGATTTCAGTTTTCAAGAAAAGTTTAATAAAAAGGAATTGAGAGCTTTTAATGTTTTGTAAATGTATTGGAAGGATTTCTGGGTAACAAGAAATATGAAAATTACACAACCCTCATAGGCAAACTCTTGAAAGCCCATGATATTAGGGTTTCGCATGTTCTTAAAAATGCATTTTTAAACTTCCATTGGGATTTTACTATTAAATTCTCCATTCCGATATACTATTACATTTTTACCTATAGGTAACTTATATTGTAAAATCTATGGTAAAACTGGGTATTGTAATATTAGTTCATTTGTCAATAATTTTTTTTTAAAGTTCAAAGAAGTCTTTGTAGAATCGATCATCTATATTTATTTTTTGCAAAATTTAATCAAAAAATTAAAAATTAATAATTTTTCCAGTTTGTACGTCTTAATATTGGTTTAATAGATTTCAAATATAGCTAATTAAAGGAATATATTTTGATGTAAAAGCAAAATTACATACCGCTTATACTTTCGAAGTCTCATTTCTGTGTATGGTGTTACATTTTCACCATGTCGAAGGGCAAAGAGAGCCTAAAAGTCAGATTAAAATAGAGCATATAGTACTATAACTAAAAAGTGATGCAAATAATTTATCCTATATAAATTAAAATATAGCATTTTTTACAATGCTATTTTAGCATTATCAACAATTTTCTACTGATAATTAGTTACCTTATATGCTGAAATGCTAATACAGTCTGGAACATCAGGGAATGGTTCAGGTCCAATATCTAAACGAGCAATATCACTCTGGTCTTTAACTGAATATAGATATACATACTTCCCATTTTCAATTGAATAATTCATAACCTATACAATATAATCAAATGGAGAGTTTATTGACCGTAGATATTATTATTAGATGTTGTTTTTTTTTTGTTGAGGTTCGGTCAAGGTATATCCAAAAAAATACAAATTTTAAAAAATGTGTATTTTTTAAATTATCTGCCAACTTTCCAATTTTCATGAATGAAGTGTGATAGTCATGAATCTGTCAGTGAAAATGTGATCTTAAGGACAGAACATCCCTTCTCGCCTTCATGATAGCCCTGAAGATAGCTTATAATGTTGTTAATGTGATGGTTGGCAGGATAATTTAAAAAATACACATTTTTAAATTTTTTTGGATCTACCTTGACCAAACCCCAACAAAAAAACCACACCTTCCTCTAATAAAGATGAGAGGGAATGTTGTGCCGCCAGGATCCCATATTCATGACTGAGAGTTTTGGAAATTGGCAGAAATTTTTGAGGATAACATGGGTGGTGGAAGTGTAGGGGTTATGAGGCAGTAGGTACAAAGGGACAGTGGCCTGTATCAAAGGAGGCAATACTAGGAAAGAAGGTAGGAATTATTTCGGATAGGTAGTCTAAAGAACCCCAACAAAAATTCTCTACAATAATCTATACGGCCAAAAATTCTCCATTTGATCTGTTCTATAAAGTTTTGATGATGAAATTAAGATTTCAAAATGTAAAAATTTTATAAATTGAATTATCTGGGAGAGTTATTAGCTGTTTCAAATTTCAACAAGGGGTGCCGGGGTAGCTGA
The DNA here is from genome assembly GCA_000696205.2 of Oncopeltus fasciatus. NCBI lineage: Eukaryota > Metazoa > Arthropoda > Insecta > Hemiptera > Lygaeidae > Oncopeltus > Oncopeltus fasciatus. The sequence continues at coordinate 29,403 of KZ808035.1, forward strand.
GGGGAACTGTTCTGGCGTTGCGTGTTCAAAATCCGCCCCGGGCAAGCTTTTACCATGTATAATTTCGTCTCTTTATTCTCTATCTTTATTTATTTATAATGTAATATTCATTCGTTTCATATAATTCTGAAAAGTTTGCTTTACTCAGACACCTGCTCATCAGTAGNGAAGATGGCTTACAATGTAAGCCGAAACGTTGGCAGATAATCCTTTATTTAAAAAATACATTTTTTAATTTGTGTTTTTTTGGATCTACCTCGACCGAAACCCAACTAAAATCATCTTAGAATTATTCCATATGTCTTAATAGTTTCTCTTTATAAGGAGTTCAGATTAAGAAATCATTCAGAAACCAACTTACTCTTCCAAGTCCTTGAGGTATCAGATTTATTATTTTGTGAAAAATATAAAGAGGTACTCCCCAGTGACTACAGGCTCATATGTATTTTCAGGCTCCAATGTATCTTCAGCAACTATTAATTTCATATTCAACTGATTCCTTCATGGCAACTGGTAATGGTCTAGCTTTAAAAAACTTAGGAGTCACATGAAGTTTAATTTTTTCCTCAATTAAATAAGTATAAAATATCTCTTATCACCGAAGAGTATTTATTATTCAAAGCACTGATTAAGCATTCATCTGAAGGATTTGAAAAATAAAACTAATTCATTATTAATCCTGAGCTTTGAATAACCCAGCCAATCTCTTCCTGGAAATGGTGGATTGTCCATTTTAATATTAACTACTGGAAACCTTTAAATATATTATTATAAGCTGTAATATGCACTGTTATTTTCTCCTCAGGAGCAAATTTTAAGTTTTTGGAAACGATTACATGCCAATTAAAGGCATTAGTTCAATGTGATTTAATTTAGCCTCATACAGCAATAATGGTGCCAAGATAGCAGCAGAGGTACCTGAATGACAAATACCTCAATGTCATACTCACTAGCTCCTGGCGTGGCATTGAACCCCTCTGTCTGGCACAGCTTTACGTTATCATCAGAGGTCAGAAAGTGGCTTCACCTGGCAGGCTATTATCCGAACACTGTTTGTAGGTATGTTTAATGTGCTTCTATACCAGAAGCAGGAAATCTCCTTGAAACTACTCCACTCCTTTCAGTGGTTCCTTCACCCACAGAGCATGTACAGTCTTCAAACCATTATCCTTCTTCTTCTTTCTCTATCTCCACGTTAAGTGTGGAGTGCACACTATTATCTTTTTGGTGTATTCCAAATTTTACACTAAGCACAGTGTATTCATGAAATACTGTGTGGCATTTGCTTTCTCGACTTGTCAATCTTTAATGAATTCTCAAAAATTAATGTATCATCTTCTTCAAATAGCCTGTCCATTTATTTATTTCCTTGGTCATAATGAAACAATCTTGCACCAGTACTTTGAACAAGCTCGCATCAAATTTACAGTGACTTGCTAAACTCTGTATACATCCTTTTGCGTTTTCTTCGTCATCTTCATTGTGTTATAAAATTTGTATCCAGCACATGAAAAATTCTTGGTTAGTGCAAATCATCATAGTTCTTTAATAAATCTTTGTACAAAACTCTGGCTAGAGTTGGAGGTACACACAAACTACCCAATAGCATCATCACATGAGTTTAGGAAAATGGCAAACTTCTGGGCTTGAGATGTTATTAATAATGAACAATTTTAACAGCCTTTTTTGAGTAATACCCAATACTTCTATTGATTGATTTCTCTCAAATTTGTAACTCTGCTCAAGCAAGCATTCCTCTTTTGTCCTGGTTTATTTTTATCACTTATCGCCAATTTTTCAGTATCCATTTTCTACTAGCTGTAGGAGTAATTATACAAGTAATTAGTTTTGGTTATAAACATGGAATGAATAAATCTTTTATATCAAGTGACCAAAAAAACCTTTTTTAAAGTCTTATCTATGAATTGGTAGAAAATTTTTGTTGGGGTTCAGTCAAGGTTGATCCAAAAATATAATTTTTAAAACAGTGTATTTTTTGGATCGACCTTGACTGAAACCAACCAAAATTCTCTACTTTTAATTTATAACACACTAGGGATATGTGTAAATGTATAAACAGAAAAGAAATATTTGGTAAATTAACTTCTCACAGCCCCAGGAATACAGGGTAGTTAAAAAAAACAGGTAACAACAATAAATATAACATAAACATTCATCTATTCAACAAATAGATGATTTATTTAAAGAAGTTTGTTGGGGCAAATCAGCTTTCTACNATCAAGACTAATTATAAATTATAATAGCTCAGAGATGTAGTATATTATGCAGTAGACATTTTTAGAATGTTTTTAGAAAATGTTAGATTTAATTCTATATGTTCACGTATGATGAACTATGATCCATATTTTAAATAATATATAAAAGCCTTATGAAGGGATAGGATATGAAAATAGGAACTAGGACTAACACTTTAATAACTCACATACACAGATAACCATACAGGAGGTTAAGTTGCCTCCTAGATGCTTTATAATACAAAAAGTTTTATATTAAAATAATGTATAATATACATAACATATTATGTACTTCAAGACCTTCCTTCATTGTTTAATCATAAAACTTAAAATCACTGTCTATCTAACAAACACTCACAATCTCAGTTCTTCATTGATCTTCCTTAGTCAAGGACTGTGAAGGGGCTAAGTAAAACTATCGGCTGTTTGCTCTTGAATCACAACTCTTCTTACCTTGCATTTTCTCTCTCACAATAAAATTCCGTATGGATATGTTTTGAGCGTTTGTGCCATACCAGATTTTCAGCCAATTTTATGGCAGCATTATTGTCTACAAACAAAATGCTTTCGTTGTAGTTGGTGATTTCCTCTAAAAGTCTTTTCAGCCAAACCACTTCTATGGTGCCCTCGGTTGCAGCATCGGTAGTAGATATGGCTACAGAAGCCTGCCTCTTGCTGAACCATGAGACAGCACCACCAGATACATGCATAATATTCCTGATGTTGACCGACTAGTCAATGTATCACCTCCAAGATCAGCATCCGAGTAGCAATAAAGACTTCCCTTGCCATAGTCTCTTTTGTAGAGCAGTCCAAGATCAGGAGCACCCTTCAGATAGTGAAAAATTCATTTTCAGAAGGATTGTCCAGCTTCCTGGATACAACACTCATAGCAAATGAAATGTCAGGTCTGGTTCCTATCATTAGGTACATTAAAGAACCCACTGCTTCACAATAAGCCAAGTCCCCTTTTGGATTTATTTAACATTTCCTTCCCTGATTCCTCACTGTCATCCTTTAAAATGGGAATACTTACTGCCTTGCACTCATCCATTTAAAATTTTTTAAGTTGCCTATTAATGTATGCCTTTTGACTTATTTTAATATCTTCCTTGCTTTGAAGGATCCCAAAACCAAGGTAATATTCAATATTCAATATAAAACTGACAGAGTATAAACTGATATTACTTAAAATTAACAAATTTAATATTCTAATACAACTTGAAGCTATAATTGATATATAATAATAATTAAATTAAAACTATAATAAAATTTCACTTTTTAATTCAGTTACAAAAAAGAAGTATTAATATGCATAGTAAACGAGAAAAGTTTTTAAAGAAAAGAAAAAGTTTCTTGACTAAATATTTGTAAACTTATAAAAGGAAAGGAGAAGATTAGATGCATCCAGTGCCACTTACTTTACAAAAAAATAAAAGAACATTACAAATTAGAAATGGTAAATTACCTGAACAGAAAACAAATTTTTGCTCTGAATGTAATCAGAAATTGAAGTCAAGTGTGTAGAAATTGCAATATGAGGGCACTGGGAGCCAAGTGATAAAAAGTGATTCATACAGCTAGCTAAAATGGCAACTGCATTTATCTCAGTTGTTCCTTTCCCAATTTCATCCAATATCAACAGAGACGTAGAATAAGAATTGTTGACAATGGCAACCAGCTGAAATTTGACAACATAGCATAAATAATTAAAGTTACTAAATTAAATGATTGTCATTTGATAACTAAAAAGTCTGTCAGTAGAAACATGTCATGTAAATAAATAAATTCCTCAGCATCATAGTTATTTGATATTAAAATTTGAATTTGAGCAAAAACCAATTAATGTTCTCATTTTTTTAGAAAACAAAAATATATCATAGTATGTTCAAAAGGAGAGCTTTATGACCGTAGATATTATTATTAGATGATTTTAGTTGGGGTTCAGTCAAGGTAGATCCAAAAAAGTGTATTTTTTTAAAAGATTATCTGCCAACGTTTTGGCTTACATTGTAAGCCATCTTCAGGGCTGTAGAAATACAATGTCATGAGACTACAATAATAATTGACAACATTATAATACAGAATTACCATAATGTAATGTGATATCAAAAGTATGAATGTAGAAAGCTATGTAAGAGAATTTGAAAAACATGCAGACAATAACTTATTGAAAAATATTGAATAACATTAAAACAGTAATTTGCCACACCTACCTATCATGAAGACGAGAGAGGACTTCCTGCCCCTAAGTTCACATTTCCATGACTGAGGAAAAATATAATTTTTCAGATACACAATATGGGAGATAGAAGGGTGGGGGGAGGTAAGAGGCGAAAGGTACAAAGGGAAAGCGGCCTGTTTCAAAAGAGGGCAATAAAAAGGACAAAGGAAAAAATAAATGTCATTTTTATGGTTATTGATTCTATGGGAAATAGGGTTTTTTGTTTGTCCAATGTAAGAACCATGGCAATTAGGTGTGGAACAGGGAATTTTGTAGATGACATTAGTTCTGTTAGGAAGGGGGATGGGGTCTTTGAGGATGGTGTAAACAGATTTTAATAAAGGGTTATTATTATTATGAGAGATTTAAGGTATGAGAGATTTTAATTTGTTGTTGGTGGAATAAGAAAGCTTAAGGTTAGGGAAAGTTTTTCTGATAGATTTCTTAATATTTTCGGAAAGTTTTGGAATATAAGGAAGAGAACGAAAAACAAGGTTGCAGTTTTTTTTTCTTTTACAAGATTTTTAATGGTATGAGTAGGAAAACCATTGGACAGGAGGATGTCAGTAACATGTTTAATATTTTTTCGGTGGAATATCTTGTCCGAGAGTGTGAGTGATCTGTAGATGAGGTTTTTGGCCACATTAATTTTTTGATGATGAGGGTGAGATGAGTTGAAGTGGAGGAGACGACCTGAAGAAAATGTCGTTGTGAAAGGGGGGAATGGTAAATTATTCCCTTTCCCCCCCCTCCCCTTTCACAACGACTTTTTTTTCCTTAAAAATATGTTGACGACCTCTTCCTCATTCTCAATCCAGAAAAAATCCCCCAGATTCCCATCTTTTAACCCACATTTCAGGTTATAACAGAATTTAAGTTATGATATTGAGAGTAGTATTCACAATTTAATTCCAAAATTTCAATTTCATTGTTCGATAACTTTTCTCCTATTAATTTCCTATTTAGCGCCATCCAATTTTTATATTTTGTCCCATTGGAAGCTAAACTATTTTACTTGTACCATAAAATTATCCTGCTGCTATCATAACTGAGAATTGTCTCTTTACAAATCAGTCTTGTGTATAGATATACGCTTGATAGAGATAACTATCTCTTCCAATCATGATATCAGCTCTGTGCCCAGGGCAACCTTTTGGGCTCGTTTGAGATTTTAAAAAGATATATTTTTATTTTACGTCCAAAATTATAAATAAAATTTGATATACGTGTTAACTAAATTTATTATAGAGGTACAATTGCAACAGATGGGCAAACTGTAGGAGAAGTTACTGGAAAAGCTACGATAAGTTACCAGGACAACTTACACAAGAAGAATGCAATAGGTACTACCAGTACAACTCACATGGGAAGAATGCAATGGGGAGAGGAGTGTCTGGTTGGAGCTAGGCTCAGAAAGAAGTGGGGGATTCTGGGAATGCTTGGAACAATATTTAACACCTAAGCATATTTTACATAATAGTCATAATAAATATTCTAATATGTAAGGGATTTATGATACATGTATTTTATATAT
>KZ808035.1:130152-141197 GCA_000696205.2 Oncopeltus fasciatus
ACTTAAAATAAATGGACACTTAATAAATTTAAACATTTTTAAATAATTTATTTCATTAACAAAACTTTATATTTTCTTAAAAGGCAAACAAGACGGTCTAGTATAATAAAAAGCAACATGTTAGTTTAAGCATACAACTGGATTTACACAATAGTTGATCATTTAAAGAGATAACCAATTGGAAAACACACACACACACATATATACATACATTCATACTTCATTTTAAATATAATACAAAATTAGTCTTACAGTGTAAACTCTGGAAACTCCGCAATTGAGCAGCAGTAGATTTCACAAAGGATGGACTAGCAATTAGCGGACGTCCTTCAGCAGAAAAAGGCGAAGTAGCAAACCTTACTGCAGAAAAAATATTTTATTGAAACAAAGGACTAAAAAAGTGAACTTAAAACTATTGCTAAAATATATCTTTAAAGGTTTAATACCTTTTTTTGGTTAAAAAATTGTTTATATACGTAGATTTCCTAACATGGTTTATAATATTCATTTAAAAATAAATTATAACTCTTATCTAATTCTACATTTATGTGATTTGCTGGAGTATAAATAACTACTAAATAATTATAAAAAGAAAAAATAATGTTAATAATAAAGGGTTTAAATAATATTATTTGTAGAATCGAGGAATCCAAATATAAAGTTCAGAAGAGATTGCCAAGGGGTAACCAATGACAGTGCTGTAATTAATTTATCCATGGCCCTCATGTGATACCGTAGAATAAAACAAATAATTAAAAAGAACACCACACTACAACTTGATCTAGCTATGATTAAGATGGCTTCCATAAAAAGAAAATATATAAACATGAATAAACAGACAGATCTAGGGAAAAATATCTCAAGGTATTACATACTCCTTAAGAAAAGATGGTTTGAGCGTTATAAGAATAGCTTGAATAAACAATCAGTACTGAATTATTTTAGATAGTCAATATTTTTTTAAATATCAAGCATTAATAATCTTGACTAATCTACCTTAGAGGTGTACACTAAGGTAGAACTGGGAACAAATGTGTCTTTCACCATAACTTACACTGTTATGAAAATTGAGTTAACTGGTGCCAAAGATTTATTTTGTTAATAATTTATGGGCTTAAATCTCCTCAATTTTTGGGTTGTACTTCGGCTGCTATAAATCTTGCTATGGACCTCATTGAAATTATTCTCAGTTAACCTTAGTGCAAAATATGTTTCTCTAAAGTCCTATGGGGGACCACATTTTACCATTCCACATCAGAGTGATCTTTGAAAGACATTTATTTCTAATAAGATATATATGATAAAACCACCACACCTATTATCATGAAGGTGAGAAGAGAGCTGTTGTCAAAATGGAGAATCTGCACAACCAAGATAAAGGAATTGAAAATTAGTAAAAGTATATTAGTGAAGAATGAGAGGGAAAAAAGACCATGAGGTTCAAAGGGTTAACAGAGAGTCAAAGCAATAAGGGGAAATGCAAGTAAAATGGTTAAGGATAAGGATAATGGTACAGGAACAGGTGGAATTATTTATACTAAGCCTCCCCCCCAAAATTGCTTTTTCCACCAATATTGTTAATTGAATCACAAATCTTGATGGTTAAATATTTCTCTCTCTTAACTAAATGTTATTTATTTTAGCATTTAAAACATGATTCTGTAAAAAGACAAGAATAAAATTTCTAAAAATGCATGTTAAGAGAAATAAAAATTTCCTAATGAAATATGCTATATATGATGCTTCTGGATAATACCTGATGAGGGCCAGGGGATGCAAATATCAGAAAAGGTTGACATAATTTTTGAAATGAAACTTTAATTTTCATACTGGAATTTAACAATACATAGCAGGATTGACCAATTGTTTAATTCCAGTATGAATTAAACTTTTTATTTCCTGCCCAACTGTAAAACTTAAGAGCATTTGTTTTGCCTTGAAAGCTTTTTAAACACAATCATTTAAACCTTTTCTGTTTAAATAATTGACACCAATTAAATAAATAATCAAGAATTTATTAAAGTAAAATAATCATACTGAAGAACATATTGTATTAGAATACATGGTACAAACCATAAAAAAATAAAATACTTACTTTTTTCAGAATCAGTTAAAGCTTTATCTCTTTGTTTTTTTTTATTTACAAATTGGATATAACTCATTTCATATTCTCGCTCTGCTTTATAGAAACCTGCAGGAAAAAAAGCAAAAAGATATAATACTAGAAATTAGACAGTATTTTTTAATAATTATGAAGTTTAGTTATCTATTGCTTGTAATGTAATATTTAGCTCTGACTAAGTGTCAATATATTACTGTTAATCAGATAATGAGGATGACCTTTACCCTACAATTACATTTTTACATATCCTTAGTAAAGTTAGGGTTCAGTCAAGGTAGATCCAAAACAAAAATATAACAAAAAACATCTAATAATAATTTCTACAGTAAAAAAAACTCCATTTAGTAAAGTTAAGTTTGCTGGTGTGATTTAAAAAGATTATAACTTGTTGAACAAAGTTTTTGCTAAATTTAACACTCGTATTTTCATATAATTTTCTTTGTTTTGTACAGCTGAGTTAAATTAAGATCAAAGATCTTATCTTGAGAGCCCAGGTACCTGTCAGTATAAGTGTCAGAAAGACATTCTGAGCCTCTTTGAAGTTGATTACAATTAAACAATTGTATTCTATCTATAAACATCTTCTATTACAGGTTTTATACTCTTACAGTATTTCTCTATCTTAGTTTCTATTGTTTGCTTTGCATTCCATCTAATCCTGCTTTCCACACTCATCTACCTTTTTAACAGGGTTTTAAGATGTCTCTCTTTTTATTTTAGGAAAAATGAGACTCAATGGTTTTGGATATTGTAAGTTTCTGTTGGCGACAAAGAACACAGTAACAACATTCCCTCTTCCACTCAAGACTTGTACAGCCCCAGATAAAGGAATTGGAGGAGAGCAAGGCTAAGAGAAAGAAACAGGGAATTCTTATTGATAGCCCTGTACTCCATTCATTATAACGTGCTGATATGGTGACAGCTTTCAGAATGATAATGGGACTTGATCTTCTGCAGGCCCACTAGTGCTGTATTGGTATAGTGGAAAGTCCTTATTGTCAGACAAAGATTTGGATGCCCAACACTTGGCTCATTGCGCAGGTTTGGCATATATAGTATGCTGATATGGAGGATCGTAGGAAAAAAAAAAAAACTGTGACAAGGGGTTTAAGGTGTTCCCCCCCCCCCATATTTCAATTACTGATGCATATAAAATGACTAAAAGAAATCCAGATGCTATCTCCAGGTTTCCAATAGTAACTGAAAGTAAGAATTGTTATATANTGTTTATATATAAAATATTATAAATATGCATGTCATACACATTTCCTTTATATAGAGCTTCTTTATTGTATTGTCATTAAATAAATTTTCTCAGCCAACTTGTAGCCTTTTATTATTCATTAGAACAGCCATTTCAGAAGTTGAAGCCAGGTCATTTGAAAAATCTCAAATGAGAAGTACTTCTCCTTTTAGTAAGTATAATCTAGATTAAAACAATTGTAATTAATTACTTTATTTTACATTAAAACAATGAATGAGTAAGTTGGGGTTGGATCCCCTTAGTACTTGTGCCTGAGCCTGTCCATGATGAGACACGGGTGTGTGTGTGTGTGTGTGAAGAACTGAATTCAATATATTTTCAGCATTGAAAAATATATATATTTCATATCACACATTTTGATTGAGAAAATCATGTTTGTTTAAGATTTTCAGTATACAAAGACAGACAACAATGATAATATTCAATGCAATCTTAAGGTAAATCTTTTCCAGAGATAATATATCAAATTTTAAAATATGTTTTAGGTGAACTTTTGTGGCAAGTTTTATCAAATTCTAAAAGAGATTTTTTTTAAAGCTACTATGCAGCCGTTTATAGTCAAAGGGTGCTCATTCTATGCATTCTGAACCCTTACTTAACAGGCCCTCAAAATTATATCTCAGTTCATTATTTGGTGATATATTATTCCACAGACACACATAAGTGTATGCATGGATAGATATGTTCAAGTATGTTCGGATTTGCATAAGCACAAGAACACATTCAAAGACCAATTCATAAAAGTATTTTTTATTATTTTTTATTTAGTGGACCACAAAATATATAAAATATAGAAAACTCAAACTAAATTTTTTTTATCGATCATTATATTTTTCTTATTTTTGATATTAGTAAGAGTAAGGAAAGAAAATATTATAAAAAAATTAAAAGATAAAAAACAAAAAATATGAAAAATGCAAATATAAATACTTACAAACCAACACAATGAAAAATAATACAAGAGTACTATAAACAAAAATAGAAGGAAGGATTTTTTGGCAAAAAAGTCCAGAAAGAAGAATATGAATAGAATTTTCCAATGGAGAAGGAGTGGCTTCAGGTCTCAAATTAATTTGAATAATAACCTAGAAAAAAAAATTATATAAAAAATAAATGTACATTTTTAAGAAAATGAATTTGTACAGAGGTTAATAAGTATAATTAAAGACAGTAAACAGTACATACATTTACTGACATAATAGAAAACAAAATATCCACTAAAAAAAAGAAAAAAAGGCAGCCATAAGTTCTCTATTTTACATACAAGAGTGAAATCTTATATCAAAGAGTAATCTGTGTCTTTATGTCTGAACCTCTACAGAAACCATGCCTTTGGAATTCACTTCCGAGCTTTCCAATAGGTCTTTTTTTGCTACTTTCAACCATTTTATTGCCTGGAGTGGTCCTCCTAGCACGATATTATACAATCGAGGACTTAACTTTATAGGCACTGAAACTCAACTAACTGACAACCTTTCGCAATGCCATATTAGTTGGCAATTTAACCCTCCTCATGCGGGTAATGGGAAGTTGGAGTGATATATACTAAAACACTTCTTCACAGCAAGTCTAAAAATGTTCTGTTTTCGACAGAAGAATATTTCACTCTTTTTGAAGAAAGATAAATGTTTGAATACATTCTTATGTATTGAAACATGTTTCATTTCAATTTAGTAGATTAACAGCTAGAAATTAAAATATTTAAAATCAAGTTTTGAGGTTCAGGGTAACCCCAATTTTTAACAATCTGAATTTACTAAACCAGACAATATTATTCAATTATATACTTAAAGTTTAATTATGTTTAAATGAATAGTGTACTCCTGTCAAATTTGTTTTAAATCACCACAAAATACAAGGGGAAAAAAAAGAAAGTTGTATAGCTGCAACTGCTGATACCACATTCATTCAATGCAACATTTGGACAGTCTGAAATGTTAAGAAAAAGTGTATTAATTTGAACAAATTCCAACTTGTCAGTCAGCTTCCAGAATTGCTAGAGTGAGGTTATGTTTACTATCTCTGCCATGAAACATAGATTCAGAATAAAGTATTAACATTAAGTTTGGTTTTGGTTTAAAAAAAGTACCAAATAAGTTCATGAGAATTAAAATCAGTGTATGGAGATAATGATGTAACGCTGAAGTTACCAAATAATGATTTGTTTACAAGTTACCTCTTTAATACCTTAAAGATGATGAATGATCGGAACGCCCTTTGCTCCAAAAACAGATGAACACACGTAAAAAGTGGACAAACTTGTTGCCTATTGGAGAGCTTCCTGAAAGACTTAATATCTCATATGGCTCTTTGCTTAATCTCATCTGAGATTTGAAAATGAGACAAAGTAGTGAAAAATTTGTTCGAAGGCTTTTGAATAGTGAAAAGAAGGAAAACAGGTCTCAGTTTGCATGGAATTGAAGGATCCTCATCATGCAGATCCTAACTGGAGATGCAAGTAGGGGAATATAAATATGACTGAAATGAAAAAAATAGAGTTTCTAAATGGAAAGACAATAACTTTACCCCCGCCTTAAAAAAGTATGCCTGTCAAAGTCAAACATAAAGGTATTGGTCTTTGTTTTATTTTTTTAATAGTGCGATCAGTGTTCGTTGCAAGGGGAACAACTATAAACTCAGATGTTTCTAAGAAGGCATCAGAACAAAGGAAAAAAAAGAAAAAAGAAAAGAAAGGCAAATGGCTTTTATGGTTACCATGCATTGTTTCTCCCAAATGTTGCTGACTGATGAACTAGACAAGTGGGCAGAAAAAAAAAAGATCATTCATAACCTCAATAGCTTCATACTTCCAGAATTAATTAAAATGAGAAATATAACTCATTTGAAATACTACTTATCCCATTCTATTTACCTTAAATTCTTGTTGAGTCAATGGACTTGAAATGGTCAGATAAGGCTCACCTTCTTCCAGAGAAAACAATAACTCTGTTTCTAACTTGACAATAACTTTCATGGTATCCACTTTCTGCGGTTTACTAAAAAATGAAATAGATTTGTGCTTGGAAGCTTCAACCTGCAAAGAAAGTAAATAACTAAGCATATATCATAAATCAATTGTTAATAAAATGTTATTGAGTCGAATCCTCTATTAAAAGCTTCCCATGCTATAGAAGCCTTAATTTAAAATAAATCAAGGCAATATAAATAAATAGAAAATTGGAAAAATTAATAGAGCAAAAAAGTAGAACTTATTTTTTCCTTAGATAACATACCTCTTGATTATTTATTNATATTCACCACTAAAGTATTTAAAATTTAAAACTTTTAGTTTGAAAATATAATGCAGTATCAAACATAGACTCTAGGAAAATAGAAAACTGATATGAATAAAATCATTCTAGTATTTATTGATTTTAATTCAGGTCTCCAAAAATTAGACACTTCGCCAGCAGTTTGCTGAAGACACCCATTAACTTGTATTAAAAAAAAAAGTGACTTTTACGACTTGTATATTACAGGTCCCAAAAGTAAATTTAAAAGGACAAATAGATCCTGGGATCTCTGAGACACATAATTTCAATAAAACCATTTGGATGCTTTTACATTGAACTTTACATTTATCATACATAACCTTTAGAGGAAAAAAACAAAACAAAATTTTTTGCAAACAACAACAATAATATAATTTTGGTGAAAATTAAACATTTTAAACCACAAACAATAACTATTTAATCACTAAAGTAAGCTAATAAATATTTCTATCTCTTTATAGACAAATATAAAATCAATCATTTAAAAAAATTAAATTAAAAAATTAAAGGAGCTAGAAAAATTATTTCATTTTCTTTTTTGACAGAAAGATTTAACTAAACAAGTTATTCACAAAAACATAAAGGGGAGAAACCCCATCATAAGTCCAGACATCCTATTTGTAAATTATCAAAAGAGTTGAAAGTAAATATTTTTAAGAAATCACATAAGGCTACGTGCTAGAATGGAAGAAATGATACATTGAAATATTTAATTAATGGAAATAAAATTATTACAACTAATTACTTACGAATAAACTAGACAAAACTGCTTCTGACCCATATATTGTAATAACATTTGCAGGATAATCTCTACTAAGATAGAGTAAATCAGTTGATACTGCAAACTGAGGATGAAAATTAAAAAATAATGTGTCATAAATAGATTTTTGATTAGTGACAGTTAGAGTTAGATTACTGTTCACTATACTTGATTCCTTTCCTGGTCCTCTAATTGGGGTTATTGCACAAATAAAAGAACCTGAAACATAGCAATACATACATGTATATGAATTATTAGATGTTTTTTTGTTGGGGTTCGGTCAAGGTAGATTAAAAAAAAATACAAATTAAAAAAAAAATGTGTAATTAAAAAAAAAAAAAACTACCTTAACTGAACCCCAACAAAAAAACTTCTAATAATAATATCTATGGTCAAAAAAACTCTCCATTTAATTATGTATATGAATGTGTGTTTGTATATATATTATTTTTGTAATATCATCCATATCAGAAGAAAAACATTTTTAAATATTGATTATGCAAATTAATGAAACCAGAACAGCAAATCTCCTCCTAATGTTGGTCCTAATGATTGCATGGTTGTGTATGAATTTGTTATAATATGCATATTTATTTTAAGGCATATTTATGCTGACTGAAATTTATTCCTTAATATCCAAATATTTGGATATGCTAAATGCCAAACTATGCCAATAAGAATAATATTGAATATTGGTCAATAATTTATAATTGGGGTTGTTAAAAGTAACTGGAATTAAAAAAAACCTCTCCCACCAGTTTACTTCAAGTCATTAATGAGTTAATTCAAAAATTTATTAAATGAATGGTTCACCCATTATTAGCTACTAGCACTAAAGTTTACCCTCATCAGTGGTTGGTCTAAAATAGTAGCCTATAATTTGTTGAGGTGAATTGTCATTTTTAGTTCCTCATAACAAGGGAGGGCCAGATTTCATGACTACTTTCATTTCAGCTGAATATTTCATTATACAATTATTTACCAGGTATGCAAGTTTAAAATGTCGTTTTAATTCCAATAGAATGCGCTCTTAGCCTATTGAAGGATTTGCTTATCTCTAAACGCTATTTTGTTTGTTAGTCATTTGTTTACAAAAGTCAGTTGTTTTTAAGTCGTTTACGTGGACGTATCATACCTTTCTTTGGTGTTAAAAATGTCTAATTTTAAGCCAAATAAAGAGCATTTGCGGCATGTCATGATTTTCTTATTTAATCAAAAGAAAAAGGCATCTGAATGTCATCGAATTTTTGTTGAGACTTATGGCGATCTTGCTCCAACCGTCAAGACATGTGAACGTTGGTTTCAACATTTCAAACGTGGTGATTTTGATGTTACTGATCAAAAACGAGAAAATCGACCAAATCGACTACGAGCTTCTCAAGCCCGGCGAAACAGTCAATACCGAGCGCTACCGACAACAAATGATCAATTTGAGTCACGCATTGATCGAAAAACGCCCAGAATGGGCTCACAGGCACGCCAAAGTCATTCTTCAGCATGATAACGCTCCTGCACATTCAGCCAGATTGACTAAGGAAACGATTTCTTCGCTTGGTTGGGAACTCCTACCCCACCCGCCGTATTCACCTGACCTGGCGCCTTCTGATTATCACCTCTTCTCATCGATGGGACACTCATTGGCGGAGCAACACTTCAACAATTTCGAAAACGTACGAAAATGGCTCGATGAATGGATTTCAAATAAAGATGAAGCATTCTTTTGGAATGGTATCCATATATTGCCCGAGAGATGGACAAAATGTGTAGAAAGCGAGGGCCAGTTCTTTGAATAAAATATATTATACTTTTTTTTAAATTACTGTGTATATATTTTAAGAAATAAACGACATTTTAAACTGGCATACCTGGTATTACAATACCATTTTGCATTATACTTTAATTTAAAACTTTTTTTCTTAGATTTTCAAGTTACAAGACTAAAAACTTTTTTTTTACAATCTATGAAATATTTTCTTTCAATTTATACTCAGGTAAATGGCTGTTACCAGTGACTAACTTAGTAGCAGCTAAACTAGCTGGGACTGAAAAAAAGTTGTAAAAAGTAATCACTATGTCAACCCATCTCTATTTTATATAAATGATCAAGCGAATATGGAAAGTTATCTTTTAAAAATATTTTATTTGGTTGTGGTATTTTTATGCCACATAAATTTTAAACAATTAATGAGAGGGAATAGAATAAAAAATCTATCTGTCACAGCCAGAAATCGAACCTGGATCTCCTGCTATCTGGGCCAGTGCACTTACCAGTTATGCTACCAGGACGAGCTAGATATCTCATTAAATTCCCTCTACCGGCCCGAATAGCAGGAGATCCAGGTTCGATTCCTGGCTGGAACAGACAGATTTTTTATTCTATTCCCTCTCATTAATTGTTATCTTTTAAATTATGCTGGGTGCACCTTTATGTTCCTTGAATTTTAAAAAATCTACATTTTCTTGTCTGAAGAAGCTTTGTAACACTTGCACAATAAGCACTTCACAGCTCGCAAATGTAAATTAACACACAAATTAGTGTGTTTATGGGTAAATACATTTCAGTGAGAGCATCTGATAGTTATTTTCTGCTATGTGGATTATGATCCAGTAATGATCAAAATAGAAGTTGGATTAAATAAATAAAAAATAGTGCCCAGCAAATAATATATTCTATTCTATTCATAATATAACAATGGATAAGCTCAACAATGTGAAAAGAATAATACGCCAACTCCCTAAAGACGAACACTCTCCAGAATCAAGGAATCAATTAGTCTTTTAATTAGGTTAAAAATAATTTAAACCTAATTAAAAGGCTTTAATTTTAATTCTTTGATTCTGGAGAGTGTTCGTCTTATAACGTTATAAAACTGATATCATAAAGAACAAGCCCATAACAAATATGTAAACCATTATAGATGCAAATACTCTAGCAGGCAATAAGAATATTACATTGCTTTATCATAGTGCAAAAATGGTGTACATCCAACATGCCACAACCAAGATAAAACCACAAACAACTCAATGAAACATTCTCTACAAGACTAAAAATGTAGTGGATGAGCTTCACCTGGATCACACACAACCTCAGAAACTATGCTTCTTTAGAAGATAGAATGTTATGTATAAATGAAATGAAAATTTAAATTTATTGAATAGCAAAAATGAAAAAAAAAACAAAAAAAAAAAAACAACCTTTTGGCTTGGTGTAACTGAAAATAATCAGAACATTTTCATATTAAATATTTTCTAATACCTCATTACTTATAATTGTGTAATAAAATATAAGTGACTGGCATAAAAGTAACTGTGACTTTAGTACTGCCAAGGTTAACTTTGTTAGAAATGAACTGACTGTTAACACACGTATTGTAGCTGCAAACTGTTTATTTTTAATTAACTCATAAAGTAGAAATAATTCATGAGAGGGAACAGAATAAAAAAATCTATCCGTCCTCGCTAGGAAGGATTAGGCTCTCGCTAATGAAGAGGGAATAGAGTGAGATATCTAGCCTGTCCTTGTGGTGTAAAGGTCAGCACACTAGGCCCGGATAGCAAGAGATCCAGGTTCGTTTCCTGGCGAGGACGGATAGATTTTTTTATTCTGTTCCCTCTCATGAATTATTT
>KZ808035.1:185647-195704 GCA_000696205.2 Oncopeltus fasciatus
AAAAAAAAAATAACAGTTTTAAATTTCTTTTAGATTTAAATAGGACATTACGATCTAAAAACTGCTATCTCTCCTTCCTGGGGCAGACAATGGGGCCGTTATCCGGTAAGCCGCTTCTGGAGATAGTACTTATCCTCCGAGCTGATAACTGACTTAGAACTGGGCTGTACTCCGTAAGTTGTTTTACTCCTACAGCGATGACTGTTAAAGAAAAACAATTGGAAATTCGCGTACGTGATCACTGTTTCCACCTCCTCACATATGTAAAATTTCAACACAAACTGAGCACTTTTTCACATATAAAAAAAAGAATCTTCAGGAGCACGATATTAACACTGTTGCGGTCAGAGCGGGAATAGAATAAAAAATAAAAATAAAATAAAAACAAAAAAATTAAATTATTTACAATATTATTATATAGAATTGCCATAACTAAATAAAATGAGATATCTAAAGTATGAATAGTAAACTAAGCAGACAAATTCAAAATACAAAAAACAAATTACCAAAAAAAAATATAATTAACCACACGGTAGGTGTATAGGAAGTATCTTGAAGGCGAGAGGGGCCATTGACACCAAGATCCCATTTTCATGACTGATAGGTAGGGTTTGAAACTTGTGAGAAATTTTTGAGATGAACAAAATGGGTGGGGGGTAAGAGGCGGTAAGTACAAAGGGAGAGCGGCCTACTTCAAAGGGGGCAATACAAAGAAAAAATTAGGATATTATTGCAGATAAATAACTTTAAGAAACTAGGAGAAATGTTTGACAGGTTTATTCTGAAGGAGGGCTAATGGTTTTTCAGAATGTTGAAAATGTTTGAATAAGTTGAAGAAATTTGTTCTATGTCAGTTCTGTCATTAACTGGTTGAAAGTTAACGGTTTTAAATAAAAGGCGTTGGTGTTCAGTGGTTCAAAGGTTCATATCATTCTTTCCACTGAACCCTATGAACACCAACACCTTTTATCTAATAATGTATTTCAACAGCTCTGAAGATGGCTTACAATGTAAAAATACGTTGGCAGTAATTTAAAAAATA
The DNA here is from genome assembly GCA_000696205.2 of Oncopeltus fasciatus. Taxonomy (NCBI): domain Eukaryota; kingdom Metazoa; phylum Arthropoda; class Insecta; order Hemiptera; family Lygaeidae; genus Oncopeltus; species Oncopeltus fasciatus. The sequence goes on from KZ808035.1 coordinate 186,690, forward strand.
CTCATTTTTTAAAATTAGTATATTTTTTTTGGATCTACCTTGACCAAACCCCAACGAAAAAACATCTAATAATAATATCTACCATTAAAAAAAAACTCCATTTGAATCTTATATAGAGTGTGATGTACTAAACTCATACAACTACAAATTTTGGCAAATCTATATTTTTGGTCCTAAATCTTCTTAAATTCTGAGAGTTTAAAATTAATCTAAGAATCCAGGAATTTCACAAAGCACTCTTCCTGAGGACTTGAAAAAAGAAAAGATAATTTAATCTATTCCATAGTTGAGAACTAATTCCAATATTAACTTCTCACAAATGAAGGGCAGGGAGATGGAAGTAGAGCAGAGGAGTTATTAGGTTCCAATAATCACTGAGAAACAAATGTGCGATAGTAAAAGTTCAANGATGGCTTACAATGTAAGCCGAAACGTTGGCAGATAATCCTTTATTAAAAAATACATTTTTTAAATTTGTGTTTTTTGGATCTGCCTTGACTGAACCCCAACTAAAATCATCTTAGAACCTGTATATAGCGCTCCGTCTTTCCAAATGTACGAGTTGTGGAAAGATCTGAGATCTCGAACTCTACATACATTTGCAGTGAAGTGTCAGTGACATGTGAGTGCAGTTTCAGCTCAAATCGTCACGAGGATCACATCTAAAATGTGAGTAAAGCGAACTACTTTTTTTTAGCTGTTATCCTTAGCACTGGGGAAGGACCTGCCCGGCCCCCACCTCGCCGCGCTAGCTCCCTTAGCGCCATAGCCTCTCTTATCACTCAGCCTGCTGGGTAGGAGGCTCCATTCCAGACTCTTAACCCAGCGTTACAGGTTCGAGACTAGGCCACACTACTTTTTTTTTTCTTTCTTTTAATTAATGAATAAATTATGGGGGGCAATCATTATTATCAGGTGATTGCTAGTGGAGGGCGAAAAGGGAAGTGTCGTGATGCACCCATGACCCCTCCTAAAGATAAGAGTAGGCATTCCGCCAGTAGCACTCCATTGGAGAGAGACCAACTACAAACACGCCCAAGCACTTCCCAAGGAGTGACCATCGCACCCCTGCCAACGAAATGACAGATGAAAACCTATCACCCTTTACTACTGTAAACCCTTTTTAGCCTCTTCAAAACATTACTGGAGAGGAGATGGAAACCACCACCCAACCTATACCCCGACCACCTCTCATTTTTGTTAGAAATGTACAAAACTATCGCCTAAATGTGCACTCAACTCGATGAGCGAGTCGGTCGCGGGTGATACACATGTGTCAATCTTTAGCATGACACTAAAATAATGCCAGATTGCCCAGACACCTACAGAGGTATAGTGTGCTATCTGAAAGAGACAAACGCCCAACATCACACTTACCAACTAAGGGAAGAGCGTGCAGTCAGGGTCGTCATCCGTCACCTCCAACCTCTCCTGATTATATCAAAGAGGAGCTCACTGAACTTGGCTTCCAGGTCAGAAATGCCATTAACATAACAACAAGTAGGCCTGGTAATGACGGTCATATAAAGACTCCGTTGCCCTTGTTCCTTGTGGATCTCGAGCCCACAAGAAATATAGACGAGATCTACAATATAACCTCAATTGGCCATTGGAGAATACGAGTGGAGAAGCCTCTTCCTCAAAGAGACTTAGTTCAGTGCCACAAATGCCAGGAATACGGTCACACTAAAATATACTGTGAGTATGGTGCCCGATGTGTAAAATGTGGAGGGACACATCTCACAGAGGACTGTCAGAAGTCTCGCAGTACACCTTCTGTCTGTGCCCATTGCCAAAAAATCATCCCGCCTATTATAAAGGCGCCAGGTCTACAAAGATTTGAAGCAGCGGATCCAGTCCACCAGACAGCAGGACTCAGCACCTGTAGCTCGAAAACCACAACCACCTTATTTATTTATTATTACCCTTATAATAAAGTGTGACTTCCAAAGAAAAAAGAATATTTTCAAAAATACCCTATACAGTTCAGTAATTTCAAAGTATTGAGGTGATCCTTTAATTTTGTCCGGTAGTGTATATCCTATAGGTAGTGTATATTCTTGTCTTTTAATTTTAGTATGTTCTCCCCATGTAAGTCGTGAGTCAAGATGGAACCCAAGGTAACGAATGGAATTTGAATGTGGAAAAGGAATATTGTTAAATTTCACAATTTCAGGGAAGTCTTTCTTCCGCAGTTGTAAATTAACTTGAAAGCATTTTTCTTCATTAATTTTTATTCTTCATTTGCAACACCATTGTTTGATTTTTACGAGGTGATCATGTAGGTTTTTAGAAGCAGTTTTATGATCATGATGGGAGGATAGGATTGCTTTGTCGTCCGCAAATAGAGCTAAGAGGGTACTTGGATGGGTAGGGATGTCAGCAGTGTACAGGATAAATAGGATAGGTCCAAGCACACTACCTTGAGGAACTCCCGCTTCCACTTGGTAGAAATCGGAGTAATCTAATCCTTGCCGAACCCTAAAGATTGGATAAGTAAGACTTAAGGATAAGGTAAGTGCTACTAGGAAGTATGGATTTCAGTTTAAACAGAAGACCACTTTGCCAGACTCTATCAAATGCTTGGGAAACATCCAAAAAAAAGCTCCTGGGCAGTACTCTTGGCGCTCTAGAGAAGAGGAACTGTAGTCTACGATGCGAAACACTTGCTGGACAGTAGAATGCTTACTTTGGAAGCCGAAGTGAGAGGATATTGAAGGGTTTAATGAAAGGCATCATTCGTTTTAACAGTATTTTTTCGAAAACCTTTGAAAGTGTAGGAAGGAGACTTATAGGACGATAGGATGAGGGGTAATGTGGTGATTTTCCAGGTTTGGGAAATAGTATTATACCAGAATATTTCCAGAGGAGAGGGAAAAGGGTAGTTCTGAATATGCAGTTATAAATGTAGGTCAAGAATACAATTGCCTTCTTGGAAAGACTACGGAGAATTTGACCGATGATTAAATCATATCCGGGTGATTTGCGCTTAGGCAGTTGAGAGATTATATACTTGACCTCGGAAGGTGTTACTGCCTTGAGTTGGAAGGACATAGGTAATGGCATGTCCAGGAACTCCTCAGTCTCCGCGGCATTGAACAGGTCTAAGGGATCTGAATGAGGAGTAAATGTTTGCTTGAGGTGCTGGGCAAACATTTCGGCCTTGTCTTTGTCAGAGGAGGCTCAGGAACCATCTCCTCGACGCAAGGGAGTGGAATCTTCATGGCTCTTGAGGATTCTGCGAGTAGCAATCCAAAGGGATTTGTCTCCTGCTGAGAGGGTAGACAGATAGGCATTAAAGGCCTCATTTCGTAAAACACCTAATTTTTGTTTTACGAGTCTGGAAAGATGGTTGAAGTCTTAGCGGTCTGAGGGGTGTTTATATTTTTGGAACAATGCTCTTGAGCGGCGTTTCACTATGATAAGCTTTTTAAGCGAATGTGGGAGTGGTGTTTGGGACTCAGAAGAGTATTTGGTAAATTTTGGTTTGAGATTAGCCATATACATGCATTGCTGTACGTCTGTGCTAAAGGAATGTACAGCGTCATCTAGATCATCGGAGTTTCTCAGAGAGATTCCGAGGTCAAGTGACTCTTCTACGAGAGTTCTAAATAAGGTACAGTCGACTGGGCCATTAATGAGGGAGGGAGGTAATTGTTTTGGAATAGGAATCAGGGATAGCGTTAGGAGAACTGGGCCGTGGTTTCAGAGGAGAGCTCGTTTAAGTTCTAAGCGGAATAATAAAGAGGAGTAAGGTTTTTTGCAAATGAAGAAGTCTAGGATGTCAGGAAGGCGGTTAACGTTAGAGGGCCAATAAGTTGGAGAGGAAGGACTAATTGTGCTGAGGTTTTGGGATGATATCTCATTATACAAAGCACGGCCACGGTAGTTGGTTGTTCTCGATCCCCATTGCAAGTGTTTCGCATTATAGTCTCCACCCGCTAGGAAACGGGGACCAAGGCCTTTGAGGAAAGTGGAAAACTCTGGTGTAGTGATTGGCTTATTTGGAGGACAATATACTGCTGAAAGTATGATAGATTGAGAGGGTGTGGAAATAGACACTGATGTTGATTGAAGGGACTCTATCAAGAGGGTAGAGGGTAGGATGTGATTTGTGTAGGATTTCTTGATAAGAAGTGCAGTTCCACCATGAGCTCGTCCGTCAGGATGGTCTGTCCTATAAGTGTGGTAGCCAGCAATTTTTAGGTTATTTCATTTAGTTAGTCGTGTTTCTGTCAGTAATACTACGTCTACGTTTTTGTTATCAAGTTCTAGTTTGAGTTCGTCAGTGTGCGTCCGAATGCCGTTAGCGTTCCATAGGAGGAATCCATATTAAAGGAATTCTTGGATTGGGGAATCATGGTATGGGGGTTGGTAGGGTCATTTTGGTGACCAGGTTGGTCGATAGGGATATGAGTGGAGAAATGAGGGAGTTAAGGTGTGAGAAGAAGGAGTGAAATAAGGTGTACAGATCATTTGATAAGGGCGGAGTCGGGACGTTGGGGATAGTGGGTTGCTCTCTCGTGGGTGGGGGATGCGGTTCTGGTAAAATATTGCTCACATATTTTAGTTCTTCGGAGGAGAGATGTGTGAGATGGTTGGCCGTGATATACGTGGTTGAGGCTGAGGTGAAGGCTGAGATGAGGTCTGTAGCTGAGGTTGCTGTTGCTGGTAAGGCTGGCGTCTAGTTCGAGATAGATATCTAGCCCTGGGTTGTGGGCCTACCTGGGTGGGTTTCTCTATTGGCTTCTGTTCTTGGATGACAGATCGATAAGAGACACCTGGCTGGAAAATTCTTGATGGTGGGCGCAAATTTCGGGTTGCAGGTTGCTGCGATGATACTTGTTGATTGTATTCTTTTTGTTTGATCTGCTTGTATACATCGCAGCCCCTGTAGCTAGCAGGATGGTTTTTGGAGCAATGGGCGCAAGTAGCAGGTTCCTCTCGTCTCTTTTGTCAGTTGCCTGTAAAAGAGAGTACCTCTTTTTTTTACGTAGGGCCTCTCAACTTTGATGATTGTTCGGCACAGTGCTGAAATTGAATATATCTCTTGAACATTGGGCGTTTTTTCAAGATCTATGAAGGAGTGACTTATCTGTTCCTCTTCTAGGGCTTAAAACATTGAGAATGTTTTTTACCTCGAACCCTAAGTCAGTGAGCTCTTCTTTGATGTCAATGATTAGTGTAGTGTGATGGAGGTTCCTAATAACTACACGTAGAGTCCTCTCTTCTTTAGCTGGTACGTGTGGAACTGGGCTTCTACTGATTTCAGGTAGCGTACTATCTCTCTGTAAGAGTCTGATGAGTCGGGATGGATTTTTGTGTCTGTCTTTCGGCTCATACTTATGTATTTTCCACGGCCTACTTTCTCATCCTCTGTCTGCTCTTCAGGCCAAAATTTGAAATGGTTTTAACAAATATTGGAGGGGGCTTTGATACTCGTTGTGAGGTTTCAGAGGTCTCCATGGTCCATTCATTAGAGAGCACATTGAATGCTATGTTTTAATTAGTAGGTGTATTTATTTTTATAAAAAATTAACTTATATTTATTTTTCTTCTATTATTATTATTGACCCTAAGCTCGTAACAATAGTATTTTAAGCCACAATCAAAGCTGGTTTCGTAAAGGACGTAGCACTAGTGATAATTTAGTTTAACTAGAATCTGCCGTTTTAAAGGCATTTAAAAGAAAGCACAAACTCCTCGCAGTAATTTCACATAGTGCAAGCATGTAGTAGAAGCACTAATAAAAATGGGTATAAAAGGAAATAAGCTTCATTTTTAAAATAATTTTTTGAAGATTCGACGATTTATGATGAGGTGCGATAACCAACTCCCTGACAAATTGAGATAAGAAATAAAAGAGTCCCTCAAGGTAGTGTACTAAGAGCTCTCCTCTTCTGCATAGCGCTAAATGACTTATTATATATTAATAAAACTCCATTTCACATCGTCCTATATGCGGATGATATTCTGATCTATACGGCAGGCAAAGCAGTCACAAAAATAATTAATAATATAAATAACTTTTTAAAAACCATTGAAGATTGACTCCAAAATCATATATTTCAGTTCCTAATTCTACTTACGTTCATTTTACTAAGAGACGTCAGATAGTATCAGAAAATGTAATAAAAAATGCATTCAGTCCATAAATATCTTAAAATGCTTTTGCATTACAACATGGGGAGCGGGTAGAATATGTTGCTCTTTTAATGATCTTAAATAAGATTTATAACCGTTTATGACTGTGTAGCATATGCAACTTCCAGTGACAAGACCCTTCTCATGCTCAACTTAGAGCAACATAGTGCCCTACGAATCGCCACAGGTGCATTCAGATCGAGCCCCATAGATAGCCTTAAAATTGAAGCAGGAGAAATGCCACTTGAGTCATTCTTCAGTAGGGTAAGTTATATGCTTCAAAAACTTAACCTCCAACTCCCCACTCCACTGTTTTTTCAAGATTCAATAATTGAACCTTGGACGCTACTTAGCTCCTGAATTAACTTAACCCTCACCAAATATCAGAGATACGAATCTCCTCTTATTGCATTCTTAAGAGAGTTTTATAACATTTTATTAGACATGCAATTCTGTACACCTCAACATACAGATAGTTCCAAAACAACAAATAAAACTGGCACAGCGATTGTGAGGAACGCAGGAATATGCCGATTTACACTTTATACAATGACCAGTATATATACCGCAGAACTTGCAACAATAGATAAAGTACTAAACATAGGATAACCGTAGCAACACAATCTACTAATCTGTACTGAATCGTCATCTTCCATTCTCAGCCTTGAAACTTATTCAGCCAACATCCGATCATAAACAATATTATGTATAGCATTAAAAATTTATCACGAGAAGGGATACAAGTTTCATTTCTAAGGGCACCTAGCCATTGTGGGATACATGGAAATGATAAGGCAGATTATGAAGCTAAAGTAGATACGCGGAATGGCAATATCTGTAATTCCACAACTAGATATTATGTCATATATAAAGAAAACAATTATAAATAAAGTAGGATGATAAATGAACCAAGAAAACAAACTACGTTCTATCAGAGACACTGTGAATGGAGTTCCTCTGTCAGGAACCACAGACACTAAGAGGTCATCTTCACTCGACTGAGAATTGGATTGACTCATTGACACTTAAGGCAGAAGAAACCTCTGCCAGTCTGCGTGGATTTCCAGGTTCCTCTTTCAGTGAAACACATCTTAACTGAATTCGTGCAGTATGATGATAAAAGACAACGCTACGCTCTACCTTCTAGCCTAAAAAGTATGTTAGGGAACAATCCAGATACGATAGACCGACTAATCAAATTTCCCAAAGATACTAATTTGTATGACGTAATGTAGCATTTATTAGCTGTGATATAAAGCGAAACAAGAATATATTTTCTTTAAAGAATTATTAGTAGTGTGCAATTAATGCTAGGGAATAGAATAAAAAATCTATCTGTCCCAGCCAGGACTCGAACCTGGATAGGTTCAGCACCTATATATAAGCAGGAGGCTTTCCGGGCCAGTATGCTATCCACCACCTGGACTAGCCAGATAACTTATTAAATTCCCAACACACTAGCAAGAGTTTAACCTACAAGAAAGACGAATATATCGTCTTATCCTCGAAGGAGCTGACATTGTCTAGCTATTTATCGACTCCTGTTATTTACTTTTTATTTTCATTTATAAATATTAATTTAGTTGTGGTTTATTATCCCATGTAAATTTTAAACAATTAATGCGAGGGAATAGAATAAAAAATCTATAAGGGTGGGGATCGGGCGGTCGCCTGCCTTCAGGTCGTGGTGGCTAACGGTGCCGGATTGGCCTCCTACTTCCATTATATTATCGACCTGGAGGGTTTGAATGGCCTGGTCCCACCATGCATACCCTCGTCCACAGGTCAGACACTTCACTAAGGACTCGTCAGGCAGGACCCTGTATAAACAATGAGCCAATTATATTAGGCTGGTTCGTCCTAAAGATAAGGTTTTTAGCCACATTTATTGTTTACTTAGTCATGACTTATCAAATCCCCTTCCTTGACTCCCTCATTATCCGATACACCAATGAACCTATTCCACTGACTGGTTCACCAAGCACACCTACTCAGGTCGTCTCCTCCACTTTAACTCATCTCACCCTCATCATCAAAAATTAAATGTGGCCAAAAACCTTATCTACAGATCACTCACACTCTCTGCCAAGACATTCCATAGCAAAAATATTAAACGAGTAACTTACATCCTCTTCTCTAATGGTTTTCCTACTCACACTATTAAAAATTGTAAAATAATTATTTATTTCCATTTCCCTAACTATGCCTCTCCCCCAAAATAATGACAATTAAAATTATCATAAAAATGATTTAATGATAATAATCATAAAAATGACATAAAGAAAAAAACTAATAAAACTGCCCCCACAAAACATGTTTTTCATGAATAACCCAAATTTGACTTGGAGAAAATTACCATTCTTTCCACTGAACCCTATGTACACAAACGCCTTTTATCTGAAACCGTTCACATTAACTTATAACATACTCTAGTTAACGACAGAACTGACATAGAACAAATTTCTTCAACTTATCCAAACATTTTCAACATTCTGAAAAACCATTAGCCCTTCTTCAAAATAAACCTGTCAAACATTTTTCCCAGTTCCAAGAGTTACGTATCTGCAATAATACCTTTCCTTTCTTATTTGTCCTTTTTTTGCTCCTTTTAAAACAGGCAACTTTTCCTTTTTACCTACCGCCTCTTACCCTCCACCCTTCCACCGCCTACGGTGTCCTGCTAAAAAAAAAAAAAATTCAAAATCGTTCCGCCCAGTCATGAAAATGTGAACCTAGGGACAGGATGTCCTTTCTCGTCTTCATGATAGGTATGTGTGATTAATTGTTTTCTGCATGCTGAATTCTTCTATATAGTTTACTACATTCATACTTTTAATATAAAATTAAATTTAAAGGGTACTAAATATACTT
>KZ808035.1:251889-265396 GCA_000696205.2 Oncopeltus fasciatus
GAAAGGCGAGAACTTCGTCTTGTACTCAAGGAAGCTGACATTGTCATACATTTTGTCGACTCTCGTCATTTAATTTATTTAATTTTTTCTTTATAAATATTTAATTTAGTTGTGGTATTTTATCCCACGAAAATTTCAAACAATTATTGAGAGGGAATAGAAAATAAAAAACTATCTGTCCCAGCCAGGAATCGAACCTGGATCTCCTGCTATCCGGGCCTCATTGGTTAAGCACGCCGGCCCGGATAGCAGGAGATCCAGGTTCGATTCCTGGCTGGGACAGGTAGTTTTTTATATTCTATTCCCTCTCAATAATTGTTTAAATATGTTAATTTATGTTTGCGTGATTCCAATTCGCCTAATAACATGCAAAAATAGAAGGAATCATTTCATTCTTTTCTGAATAATTAATCAAGTAATAGAATGTATACTCTCTAAATGAGACACACTTCTTTTATTAATTTAGTAAATGAGTTTTAAATTTAGCTGCCAGGTTTATACACAAAGTAATAATCTAAAAATTTATTAATAATGTTTGACTTGATAGGATCATTTATTAATCATCACCATCATTTGCCTTATTCCCCCCCTCTCACTTTCTATATATATAATGTGGAATATATGTCATGTACATTTATTGAGAATTACTTAAAATATCGGAGAATAACATGAAATACATGTAAATTTTGCTTAGCAAAGAGCAAGTTGTTTTTTTTCACTATGCTAATATGGTAAACACAACTAAGCCTTTTTTAACCCTTAAAGTGAAATATTCATATTATTTGTGTTGTAAAAAAATGTATTATATTTGTATCTTATAAATTATTACAAAAATGATTTATTAAGAAAGATTTTTGAGAATGTAATACAATGGGTTGAGAGGTTCCTTCAATACTTACAACTAGCACAAGAAGAAGAACTTCCCACTCCTTCCCTTTATCATTTCTATCTTGCGAGATAAAATTATTCATTTTCTTAAATATTTTAAGAACCGTTAAGTTAAGAATTTTTTTTTTAAATTATTCATATTTGAATGTCATATTTTTAATTTTTTTCTTTTTATTACAAATTTTTTTTATCCAGCACACAACTTTATACAATTACAGATGTCATCTGAGACAAAGAGATGGGTGTAAATTAAATCCTGTCCAGGTCTTATCTATCAGGCAAAATTTCTCTTCTCAATGTACTCTTTGCAATATAAAAAAAATTCATATCAATGGCGTTTGTATCCATTCGGTTTCACATGTATGTATACCGTATCACTAGATGTTTCTTAAAAAACAATGAGAATTTGAAACAGATCATTGCAAAAGAAACCCTAGAATATTTAATATTTTTTTTTAAATAATTCAATAACTAAGCGTAAATCGTTTATATAAACGTTAAGTACAAATGGTTTCATTAGGTTCCAACTGAAACCCTTAATAATTAAGAGCTTGAAGTAGTTTTAAATATTTAGGGTTTTTTTTAGTCGGTGCTAGTCAGCCATTGTGTGAACAGCTTCGTTGTGTGCTCGTCATTACTAGGTATTTTGACAGTGTCTTAGTAAACAACTAGTTATTAAACTTGGCACAGTCCAAGTTTAAGTGACAGTGCTCAAATTCACGCAGTTTAGTGAAGAACCATGGAGAAACTATCAATTAATACGTGAGTAATCATGATATAAATTAGTGCTCTAGACAGTGAACAGTGCAATTGTTATCAGTGGAGGGGGAACGACACGTTCTGTCCAACTGCTAGCCCTAACTGAGAGTAGTACGGGAGAAAGTGTCCTGACGTCAGACAGCCTCCGTGGCTGGGTCTGATAAAAGGCCGTCTCTGCCTGAGAGCCCCGGCTTGGCCCGTTCGGGCGCGAGTTCGATCCCAGCCGCCTCAAACTTTTTTTTTTTTCTCCCTCTCTCTCTCTCTCTACTTTATTCACATGCACGGTAGTTTCTACCATCAAATAATTGTATCAAACAAAGGCCGTAATAAGAGGACTCGCTCAGCTGGAGGGAAGCCCTCACCCTTGAATTCACCACCAACCAGACATCAGCGACCTGCTGCTAGCCAGAGTCATCAGGGCTCGTCCACCAGCACACTGTCATCCCCGACAGGTGATATCATAAATATTTTGGCGACAAATCTCGCTGGCCTCAACGACACAACAATGACCAACAATGCCCCGGCCTTCACAGAGTCGCCGTTTTTCACGGCTAATCCATTTAGCGCTCTCCCCACCGAGGAAAACAGTATGGAAACAACGACCGCCCCTAAAATTCCCAAGCCCCCACCAATATTCGTCAAGAATATTAAAAATTTCCACTTAATGTGCACACAACTTGACCAAATAGTTGGCAGGCAAAATTATAAATGCATTAGCAGACAGTCTGATACCAAAATAAATCCTAACACTCCTGACTCCTACCGCGCCATAATAAAATACCTTAAAGACACAAAAGCCGAGTACCACTCGTACCAGCTCCAAGAAGATCGTGTACTTCGAGTAGTAATTCGATATCTTCACCANTTCTAGGTCATCTGCTTTCAGTGTTGTATCACTGTATATTATTACTTTTTTAAAGTTTTCTAAATCTCTCCCACTCCTAATATTTTTTATATACTACTTGTTTTTCTTTTTAGTGTGATAGCCTCACTTTCCACCACTAGGGTCATGCATGGAAGGAGGGGCCTCTCTGCAAGTCGCCATCCCATTCTAAACATCCATGGCTCAGGACAAGCCTTTATTTATCGATAAAGGCAAACCTTGGGCGGGATTTGAACTGGAAGCGCCAGGATAGCCAGAGCCAGAACGGATCCCATAGCACCCACATTTTCTTACTTTTGACAGATGTTGAAGCGCGCGGGGGCATGATTACTGTTCTGCGTGCTCGCTATTGTCGGACGAGGCGTGAGAGGGCTTTTTGCGCGCCAGGGGAGAAACCTCGTGGAAGAGCTCTGACACTATCTCCGCCCTTAGTATCGAAAGGCACCACCAGGTGCGCTCTGATATGTAGTAACCCTTATAGTGCCTTAGTTAATGTGATTATTAAGAGACATGGTACATTCCTGATAACGAAAGAATATTTTATGGTTTATAATAAAAATAACTATACAATTTTTATCGAACTATTTGCTGCGGCTGCTCTTATCGTTAAATACATGTAATAAAACAAATAAAATGATCTAAATTATAGTTTTAATATAATTTAATAGCTCCTAAATAAGTTTAACCAATTTTGAAACGGAACATGAAATATTCACTATTATTAAAGTTTTTTACTTCTTTATAACCTATAATTTTATGTTATTTCTTTAGTTTTTAAATGTTTTTCTGGCAATCAAAAATAATAATTAAAAGATTAAACTATTTAATTTTAATTATTCCTTTAAAAAAATTGTTGGAGAATTGGATAAATAGCTTAATACTGTTGATTATTTGTGAATGTAATTATGTTTCTATTATCTTCTATTTGTTTTTTTAATTCTTATTTTCTTCCTCTGAAACAGAGAAACAAAAGATAAGTAGTCAATCTAAAAACATTTAAAAAAAAATATTAGTTCATCTTATATTCTCGTAATTTGTTAAGAATTCAGGAGGATCCGAAATTTTTAACATTCGTTCCTCATTAAATAACATATTACTTTCACTCAAAATCAATGTGGGGGTAAATTTGTATTGAACTAGGATAATTACAAAATAGAAACAACAACAAAAACTACGATGAGTTTTAGAGCTATATAAATAACGTGACAAAGTAACTTTAGAGATAAAATAGTACATTTAAATATATTTTTCCATTAATCTGTGATTACGTAACTTCAGGAAGCAGTTCAGTCTAATTTACATCCTTAACAATTATTACTCAAGATAAGGCAAAAAGGCAAATAAATGATTATTTCGTAGGACTCTTTAATTCTACAATTACAAATTTCTGAGTGCGCATTGAATATATTATTATTGCAGGTAAATCTAACTTCATGAACCGAACGCTTTGTTTAATGTGAATTGAATATTCCTGAAAGGGTGAGAGGAGAAGAATAAAGTTAGTCCATTGTTCCCTGTAATTTAAAGTTTGTTTCGGTCTGTATTGTGTCTCTTGTTGAACACCAATTTATGGGTGACTGGTATATTGGTAGGTATTGGTATTGGGCACCAAAGGAATTAGTTGTTCAGGTTGGGCTCCTTACCTCTTTAAAAATATTTCAGAACCAAAAGAAAACGTTAAATTGCTTGAATTTTTAAAATTTCTAACTCTATTAATATTGTAAGCATAAAACAGTTTAATTAAAATTGTAAAAATCGCTGGTCAGTCCACATCATACTCCCTAAAAGTGTACAGCCTCCAACCACATGTATTTTTTCAGTCATTTCTGGTCCGCTGACTAGTGACACCATTAGTTGGTAATATGATGCCGCAAAAATGCCTACAAATGTGCTATTCAATATTTTCTCAAGTATGTTGCGAAAGAAAGTATCTTATATTATTTTCATTGGTTCGCCGTTTCTTTCTCCTAAAAAAAAAAAAAACAGTTGTGTTTTAACATAATAAAATTTACATCAGTGAGTACTGAGACATTACTGAACAACCGTATGTCCTAATTAGTTGAACAACATTGAATCCCCCAATAAATTAATACCGAATGACAAACACGCACACACACAAAAAAGAGTTATTTTTGGAGGTAACTTGTTGACCGTCGAGTTTTATGAGGAGAGGATGGATTGTCAGGAATTCAGTCTTATGACTGATAGCCATGATTTAGTCACTAGAGCAGGAGTCTCTCTCTACATCAAATCACCCCATTTGCCCTTATAAAGGAATGAATCTTAGAACAAATCGTTGGCTAAAATAAAAACTTTTTAGGTTATAAGTTAGTTTTTAGTTTTTCAGCTCAAATAAATATATTTAAGAAAAAAATATTTAGGAGTTCATTTATTTGTGACTTTTTGTATAGGAGTTCAGTTGTTTTTTATTTGTCAGTGCCAGTGTTTTATTTAAATCTGCATGGAAACGGCCATTCCAAAAATTTTAACCCTTTTAGGAAGCCTTGAACGTTTGATTGTTTTGACGGTCAAAAATCCGTTTTGTGACATAAATACTGGAAAAATCATGGAATTTAATATTTAGAAGAAATCGTCTTCATCATATTTTATTATTGATTTTTTAAATATTTATGGAATCAGGAAAAATAATCTTAAACACTTCATTAGGAAATTTTGCACTAGTTTCATGGGCAAATAATTCTTCTAGGTCATCTGCTTTCAGTGTTGTATCACTGTATATTATTACTTTTTTAAAGTTTTCTAAATCTCTCCCACTCCTAATATTTTTTATATACTACTTGTTTTTCTTTTTAGTGTGATAGCCTCACTTTCCACCACTAGGGTCATGCATGGAAGGAGGGGCCTCTCTGCAAGTCGCCATCCCATTCTAAACATCCATGGCTCAGGACAAGCCTTTATTTATCGATAAAGGCAAACCTTGGGCGGGATTTGAACTGGAAGCGCCAGGATAGCCAGAGCCAGAACGGATCCCATAGCACCCACATTTTCTTACTTTTGACAGATGTTGAAGCGCGCGGGGGCATGATTACTGTTCTGCGTGCTCGCTATTGTCGGACGAGGCGTGAGAGGGCTTTTTGCGCGCCAGGGGAGAAACCTCGTGGAAGAGCTCTGACACTATCTCCGCCCTTAGTATCGAAAGGCACCACCAGGTGCGCTCTGATATGTAGTAACCCTTATAGTGCCTTAGTTAATGTGATTATTAAGAGACATGGTACATTCCTGATAACGAAAGAATATTTTATGGTTTATAATAAAAATAACTATACAATTTTTATCGAACTATTTGCTGCGGCTGCTCTTATCGTTAAATACATGTAATAAAACAAATAAAATGATCTAAATTATAGTTTTAATATAATTTAATAGCTCCTAAATAAGTTTAACCAATTTTGAAACGGAACATGAAATATTCACTATTATTAAAGTTTTTNCAACTACTCTATGAACTATATATATGGTATGTGAAATATATCTATTAACCTTATACCTATGAGATATGTACCTATGAGGATTATAGAGGCGTGGCATAGGTGTAGAGCAGCAGAGACTCTGTCAGTCTGCTTTCAAATTAAGGAAATTGACAACAGAAGATGCTTTTAAAGTCTTCAAAAGGTAAATTTAGAAATGAGCGAGTAATTTTGGTGGTCTTGGACGCATCAGTGGATGCGCAAGGAGCGAGGACGTTGAACTTTATGTCCTTAAGTGACTTCTTGCAGGACCACTGCATCTGCCCACTGCCAAAGAGCCATCTCTCTTGGACAAGTAATTCTCTGTTCAAAGGGAGAGTTTACGACCTTAAAGATTTTGTTTTACTTTATTAGTGATTAAATTTTGCTGGTTAATTGTGATAATAATGATATATACAATGTAAGTTAATTAAACAATATACATAAAATAAAAAAAAGAACTGTAATACATAAATATTTAAATTAGTCTGCACTTCGCTTGATAGAGAAGCTGCCCAATGACATTACTCCTAAATCACTATTTACAATATTTACATTTTTTATTTTTATTATTTTAAAAAAAAATTATTATTATGAAGTTTTGGTAATGAGGGGGTCACGCGGGCATTTCCTATTCAGGCAGCGTGGTTTATTTGGGCGGGATCAGGAATATAAACAAAACAAAAACAAATTGTAACTATTTTAAATTCGTTTTAAATTTTATTTACTTATATTATTCACTAGTACACAACTAAGGTATGGTAATTTTATGGTATTACTCCACATTGTTATTGAAGAGATTTTCCAAATGATGTTTCATCACGACATAATCCTTACGGAAGTAAATAGCCTGATATATTTGAGGGTAATCTGCTAAAATTAGGAAATATCATCATTGATATTCTTGTCTAAATTCCGAGGTTCCTCTTAAATCTGCTAGGCATTTAATAAACTTGTTAGGATCATATCTTACACCTGGCATCTTTTCCAACTAAATTCGATTCGGCGTTAGGGGTTAGGCGTCGAAGAGCTGTGAAATCAATTACTTAGTCCATTAGTAAGTCAATCTAGCCTGAGCTCTGATGAATTGGAAAAAAAAAAAAAAAACCCTGATAACTGAGAATTCCACACGACGAATGACACGTGACTAATTCATTTCTAATTAGTTTTTTTTTTTTTAAATTTACTTCATGGTACTTATGAGTGTTATGTTATGATATTTATCATTTCCTTGGCTGCGGAAGGAAAATTTACTTAAGTTTACGAAATATTAATTTAGGGGAGAAATGATTTTGTTAAAGAAAAAACAAAAACGATATGAGAGAGTAAAACAACTCAAAAATAATGCGAAAATTTCCAGAAATGAATCAAACACCGTGAAATAACAACAGCATTTGGGACCTTTGTCAATTTAGGTCCTGAAACTAGACAACATGAAGATGCTCTTCGTTTTAAATAAATATTTCTAATTAAATAAAGAAAAATCCGTTCACAAAAGCTGTGTGTTAAGTGGATTTAACTTGAAAACTGAGATCAGAAGAATTTTCACATTTCCTTCATTAGTGGAATAGATCCTCCCAGTTATCCACTTCTTCAGTAGAAAGTCCGTCACGCGGAATTGTAGAAATGGAGAGTTTTTATCGATCTTTCTCGACAAGTACACACTTCCCCTGAATGATGGGATGCCATAACGACACAAGAGTTAAGTTCAGATGGAGAGTTTTTGACCGTTGAGATTATTAGGAGATATTTTTTGTTGGAGTTTGGTCAGGTTGATCAAACAAAAATACAATTTAAAAGAAGTGTATTTTTTATTATTTGCCGACGTCTCGGCCTACATTGTAAGCCATCTTCAGGACTATCATGAAGGCGGAAGGGGACGTGTTGACACCTAGAACAAAACTAAATGACTGAAGTTACTTCTTTTAGAATTGTAGTTTTTTTTTTTTTTTTTTGTTTTTTTGGATCAACCTTCACAGAACCCTAATAAATTCCACACTAGTAAACCAAGTAGATTTCCCATTGTTTCTTTAAAGAGGGATAAAATAAGAATAAATGCCGATTTTTTTCTTCATAAGCCCCGGGGGGTGTGCTTAAAAGAGGGACAACTGAACTTTGCTCATATTAGGTGGGGGAAGCGCTCAGCCACTATAGTTACATTCGTAAATATCCTCTTCAATAACCATTTTCTTAAAAATATTATTGAATATAAATGATTAAAAAAATGTGTTTAACACCTACTGTAAAAAAACTGTATAAACTTTTTAGTAGCACAAATAAAAATAAGGATATCACGATTTAGGTAAAGTTTTTCCTCTAAACTTTCTTCCCCTTATCTGAAAATAAAATATTCATTTCTACACAAATGAATTGAAGTAAAAAGACTAAATACCAAATTTTGTTTTTATATTTTTAAAATAAGAGAGCCCGCCTAACACTCATATTTTTATTCCTAAATATTTTTCTTAATATGCATTTTTCACAAAAAATTGTATAGAATAAATATGTTAAAGATTTAATATTTGCATGTATTATGTTCTATTATTTTGTTTCGTATCTCTAACGTTAACGAAGAACTTGACGGGTTGTTTTATTTTTTATTTAGCTTTCCTCTAAAACCCTTCTCGCCCTTGAGAAATTGGCTGATAAAAGTATTTCTTATACACTAATGACAAATAAATGGAAACAGAATGTTAACAGAGCAAAGACAATACGTATACATGTTTCTGAAAGTCAGCAGAGTTAGAGAAGACAGAGAGAAGACTCAGAAGGAAGGGCGGCCCAAACTCTCTTATTTTTACTTCTGTTCTATGAATCAGATCGGTCCCCACATGTCAGCCAGATGTGCTTTAAACGTGTGGGAAGCGAATTATTTTTGGCCCCTTACGACACACTCAACACTTTGAGCGACATGAGGACAACAGTTTTCCAGAACACTATAGACATTGTGAAGAGAGGATTGTCATAATTTTTAACATTTAAAAAATATATTTACATTTAGTTATTCATTTGTTGGATTATGACATATAGAAATATTTCTATATTATTTTAGTATGGTTTTTTTAAAAAATATTCAGCCCTGATAAAGGCCTGAAATTCAGGCCAAAACGTGGGCTGAAACACAAACTTTTTAGTTACAAATTAGTTATTAATTCTTAACTACCAAGACCGAATTCCTGACAATCCTCTCTTCATAAAACTTGACGGTCAAGATATTTACCTCCAATAGACATTGTTTTACTATTTTAGTTATACGTTAGAACAACTTGACAAGCTGTTAAACCGCAAGTCAACTTTAACTGTGACTAACAAACTCACCCTTTATGAGACGCTACTGAGACCTATCTGGACCTATGGAGTCGAACTGTGGGGAACTGCTAAACCATCCAAATTCCAAAGAATACAGTCCTTCCAATCCAAAATCCTCAGAATCATAGTTGATGCACCTTATTGTCGCAAGCTCCTTACTCTAAAATGACCTTGGGCAGCTTCTCCATCATGCGAAGAACACGCTAATTTAAATATTTATGTATTACCTTTTTTTCTTTTCTTTTTTTTTTTTTAATTTTTATTACAGTTTTTATTTTTTTATTTTAATAATTTGATGTATATTTTTTATATTACCTTATATTGTATATATTATATCATTATTATTTCTTTTAACCAGCACAATACAAGTTGCACATAAGTGTGTAAAATGTAATCATTAATAAAATTTAAAAAATTATTCGTTAGCGGTTGACATTCACATAAAAGAGTGAGGTTATTTGAAATCTGGTTTCCTGAAAAAGCTGAATGTTTATTTTACCTTTCAGAGGCCAACAAGCCACTACTGAACTTAGAGAAACACATTTATGACTTGACATACTCAAGTAAAAAAAATAGACCACTTGGGACATTTAGGTTTACATTTAAGGGAAAATAATTTATAAAAAAATATTAGACGAATCACTATATAAAGTTTGGTATGACTGTATTGTATAAATAGGCTAATACCATGATTTGTAAAAATGTTCATCTAGGAAGATATCCCGGAAATAAAAATGTCAAATTTTATGGGATATTTTTTCTGGTTCTGTCTGAAATATTATATAATGCGAATGTGTGAGTGCATGTGCTTTTTCTGCATGCCACAGTTTAAAATTTTTCTAAATGAAATTCGATATGTAATATAAGTCTATTAGGCGTAGTGGGCGTTTAGTTAGGTGCAATAATACTAAAAACAATTTGTTTGTTATTAGTATATGTATCCTTTGTGTGTGGGAGATTACATGAGATGGAAAGTTCAAATATTAATATTCATCAACTTCTGAGAAATTTGTTTAGTTTACGCAACTTCTGCGTATTGGCTTTTTTTTCTGTAATGATGTGGAAAATGCCAAAACACTTCTTTAGACTGAAGGACGGTTTAGAAAGTTTATCTCTTCAGACAGGGGGAATCGTAAAAGGAAGTAATTAATTTACCAGAAATTACGAGACTTTAATAAATCACAATTCTTAGGAATAGAAATATTAGCTTGCATTGGTAGAAGCCAAATTAATCCTTTAATTGTGTTTACTTATCATCTTGGATGGTTCTGCTGTCTTTGTCAATTAGACTTAGGAGAAGCCTACTTCATAAGTTTCATCGAGTTTACTGACATATTAAAGAAGAGGGTTCTCCCAGTAATTTACTGCTTTGAAAGTCTTTGTTCCTTTGGGGTTTGTGATTAGAACGGAGTTAGGACATAGATAAACTTCCCCTCGTTCGGTTATCTGCGTCGAAAGTATAACATTCTCAGACATTTGCTTTAGGAGTGACATCTTTGATGATACTTATGCTGGATTAAGTCCCATTGTTTGTTGATGAATTGTCTTCATTTGGTAGCTCTGACAGGATCTCTCACAAATGGAGGAAGAAGAGTCAACTGAGCCTTGTTTATGAGTAGCAGTGTGGAATTTGAATCTGCCCATCGGTTCTGGATTAGAGGAAATTAGTGCTTCAATAAGCTTCAATTTCCAATGTCAGAAATGCTCAATCTTTTTGCCTAATTTACCTATAAGTATTCATTGTCTGGAATATTTAGTATCTTAGCCTCCTTGTTATTTTATTGAATGGTATTTTTTTCTTCAATCCTATAACTACTTTTAGAAATTATTCACTAATTCAATCACTTATTCGGCACGACAATCCATTATGATCGATTCTAGCGCCCTCAAGCCCTCCCACCAGTATGATCGGCTAAGTTCTGCTGTTTTCCATCTCTGAACTCCGAGCAGGGTATTTTTTTAATGAGTGTTAGCCTCATTTTCAACCACTTAGAGCCATGGAGGGAGGGACTATCTACAGACTGCCATCCCATTCCAAAACCCATGGCTCAGAACAAGCTTTTACCTATCGTTAAAAGCTTGCCCAGAGCGGGATTTGAACACGTAGCGCTGCGGATTGCGAGACCCAAACAGATCCCCTGAGGTACCCTGGCGCCCCAAGCAGGTCTTCGAAATTGGAGGGCAATGATGTCAATTTTACAACGTCTCGTTTAATCTATGAGCAGTTTAGCTCCGGGCCTCTAAAGTATTAAAATATTCCTCGATCCAAGGTTAAGGCCAAATGAGTAGTACTGCGTTGTTCCCATTTGACAGCCCGACTCTATTTGATGGTGAGCTTTCGTGATAGTGCGTTTAAGTGAAACGGGTTACCAGCCCGTGACTCCGAATCAGGTGGTGGAGTTACATATCCAAATGGGCCATAGCGTGCTCCTCAAAGAAAAGGTGATCCTGTGGTATGCAATGTTAGTTACTTTGGTCCGTAGTGTAGAGTCTTGTATAGTATGCTTTTAATTGTATACGACTTTGTGTACTGCACCCCCAACCTGGAAGTATCTTTCTACGGTATAATGATCGGGCGATGGAGTAACTACCTCCCTGAGCATATAAGAAATTTTAAGTACTTTATTTATTTTTTATTTTTTTTTTGTTATCGTCCTGAATATTGATTAATTTATGTATCCTTACCTGTTGGATTTTCCCAGATCAGCTGATTCCAAGAGAATGAACGTAGAGTTTATCGCGACAAGAGAGGAATCGTTAAGGGAGCAATTTAACTTACTTTTCTAAGATCAATATTGAAAGTTTTGAAGCACAAGAGAGAAGTATTTTAATGAAACATGTATTAAACTTCCTTCAGGGGTCTTAAAACAAAAAGTACTCAAGGGCTATTGGCATGAAAGGGAGTGGGGGACCTTGAAATTCCTTGAATTCGCTGAGCGCTGTATATTTGTCGTGAATATAAGCTTCACTCTGTATTAAATACTAAACAGGGTGGAAACTGACATGATTTGCCCAAGACATTTGTATAATCAATCCACTACCTATAACAAGGACATGCATTTGTTGCTACATACGCTATAAATATTTAAGTCGAGGGTTTTCCAATTTTCTCAGAGAGCCTTATTCATTAGATTTTCAAAACTTAGCGAATTTCAAAATATTTATTTTACTCACTTTTCATTGTTTTATGATAGTCAATGACTATCAAGGCAGTTGAATACAGACAGTGACACTGATACATGTATTCGGCCAAGAAGATGGACAATGTCCGAAAGCGCTCGCCAACGGAGGATGGTTTGCAGAAACCAATGAAGACGGCTAATAGAAGGTATAGATAGACTATCAATTTCCTTGAAATCGTCTTAAATGAAAAAAATAATTCGGAAACAGAATAATAAGAATTCATGATATTGCTTATGAATTTCTAAAATTTGCCCAGAGCAGAAGTTGTGAACAATTTCCAATGTATATTGATATGTGTTGTTGGACTCCTCTGCCGTAGAAGTGTCAGAGAGACGTAAAGGCTGGGATATGCTGGCGTTAAATGAAACATTGATTTTAACAGGCCGCACATTTCCCGCAGGCATGAGAACGTCAGCGAAGTATCACAGACCTGTTCAGGGAGAAGCTCTTGTTACATGAGGGGTGAACAGACGTGTTCGTTTTAAGATGTTCATGTAGGCTTCCACGGTCTCTGGGAAAGTTCATAAATACTACTTCAGGACTTGACCACGTAGTAAAGTTACTTTTTGCTGAGCTTGTGATGGCTGAGAATTAGGTCTCATTCTACTTTCAGGTCTGAAGAAGCCATCACGCGGTGTGCGAAAGCTCGGCAAAAGTAACTTTACTCCATGGTCAAGTCCGGAAGAAGTATTTATGAATATTCGGTGCTCGTTTTTTTCCACATTAATACTTTATCCGACACCACACTATGAGTGACCGTAGTGACTACATTAACTTAAATATACTGTATCTTATGGCTGATTGAAGAGTATATCATCAAATCGCTAATAATAGCAAATTTATGTATGAATTTAATAAATAATATAAATATTATGACTGTGGTGTGCTTTATGTTTTCTAGTCCTTCTGTTTTAATTATTACAATGTTTAAAAAAAAAAAAATATATATATTTGAACTAAGCACTCACTTCCATTGGTTTTTGCTAAAATATCACATCAATCACATTTCTCTAAGTCC